>JANHGB010031605.1:0-30314 GCA_026283785.1 Coracopsis vasa
CAAGGATGCTGGAGAGGGACTCTTCATCAGGGACTGTAGTGACAGGACAAGGGGTGATGGGTTCAAACTGAAACAGGCAGAGTTCAGGTTAGATCTAAGGAAGAAGTTCTTCCCTGTGAGGGTGGTGAGGCACTGGAACAGGTTGCTCAGAGAAGCTGTGGCTGCTCCATCCCTGGCAGTTTTCAAGGCCAGGCTGGATGGGGCTTGGAGCAACCTGGTCTAGTGTGAGGCATCCCTGTCCATGGCATGGGGTTGGAACTGGATGATCTTAAGGTCCTTTCCAACCCAAACCAGTCTGTGATTATATAAGTGCTATGCAAAATTAGCTGTTGTGAATATGATGAGAAAGGGTTGACAAGAGTCTAGTTCAGCTTCTCAAACAGACACATATTGTTATCCAGCCTTCTGCCTTCCTGAGCTGACCACACTCTCCACATCATCACTCATATTCCATGCCAAAAGCGACGGTTAATCCTACTGCCATCCCTTTCTCTCTGACATATCATACACCAGCATTTGGGGCTTGTTATTACACCCTCTTCCAGCTGCAGGCATTCAGATACCTCTCTTCTTTACAAATGTATTGAACAAATATTACACCATGAGAATTACCTCTGCTCAGGCATGGAAGAATGCATGCTAACGCTTTAGGAAAACTGCTTTTTCTACCTCTTTTTATAAATTGAGCAGTAAACTCGTATCTTGAATCATCAGCCATCTTTTTGGATATGCTTAACTACTAGAAAGGCTTTTCTAACAGTGACTACTTAACATTTCTTGTGCTGTACAGCAGGATTTTAAACATATCACTTGTTATCATTGCTAATATATATTTTAATGAATGTGAGCATCATTATTCTAGAAGCCTTATCCCTGGGGCCGTAGAGGATTCCCACAGTCTGTAGCCACAAAATGCCTCACCACTTTCACTTAATCTGGTATTATAAAAGTACAATAATTATTGACGCACACAAAGTAATACGAAGACCTCAAAATCTATCCTGACACACAACAGGCCTTCCAACTCAAGGGTCTTAGACAGAAACCACTAAGTTTTTTAATAGAAACCACTAAGGTTTTCAGTACTAAATCAGACTGCCGAAATAAGCCTTCTTAAAAGAAATTTGGGGCAAATCTTGAAGCAGTGGAGGGAACTCAGTTAAAGCTGGAACTTACTTTCCAAAACATATCCCATTTTTGCCCACACCTTACAATCCTCTATAAAGCCCTTTTCATCTTTAAATTTGGTATGCATGATTTGTGGCCGGGCAATGACTGTTTGACCCAGCCTAGAGTTACTCAGGAAAGCCATTTCAGTAATCCGAGGTGGACAATATGCGTGTGTTCATCAATCGGTGTTCTCTCCTATTCAGGATCAACCTCCATAATGATTTGTTTCTAATGGCTTGGCTTTCTTAAGAGAGCTTACTGTGCTCTAGAGCAGTACTGCACATTTTATAATAGGATACACAAAATGACTGTCAGGCTGGCACAGCACAGTCTAGCAGCCTGGTGGATAGATAAAGGAAGGAAAAAAGCCCTGAACAGAGCTTGATCCATCACCACTTTTCCAAGACAATTTATAACTGGTGCAGGAGAAAAATGAAAGGAAACAAGGACTACAGCATTTTCTGGAGGGATATTAGCTTTGATGGAAGACACATGGCTAAATCACCTGCTGTTTTGAACCCACCACTCTGTTCCTTACCAGATGTTCTCCTCACTGTCCTTATTTATAATCAATTAATATACAGTAATCTCTAGGAAAATAGTTTTCTTGTTCACAACATGTGAGGCAGACTTCCAGGAAGGAGATGGAAAGCAGCTTTGTAAGAGCAATCTTCTAGAGGATTGATATGCAAATGAACAATCCAAACTCTTTCCTTCTTTGTTTTGTTTTCTCAGCAACTTCCAAAGAAGCCCTTGACTCGGCAGGATTTTGCATACTTGTGACAGCAATGCATTCAAGTTGATGATTACAAATTCCAGTCACAGTTGATACGAGCAATGGCTGTTTAAAAACAGCTGATCATTTCGGTTTATGCACATGCTAAAAAGCACCAGAGATTGCTAGCGCTGCATTAGCCAGGCAGCTTGCCCACCTGCGGTGCCTCAGTGAGACGTTTCCAAGCGGATCTGCAGAATTCCCTCTGGCACCACTGTCAGTCACGGGGTTTGTCAGTGTGAAGTGGAAGCCCGGCTTGGAAAGCAGAGGATACTTCAAAGTCACTAAGAGCTTTCTTTCCATTTTTAGACAAGTATTTTCCCTATCTGTTAGGTAGAACGGGCTGGGTACGGTGTTGGGTAGAATGGGGTGGGTATGGTGTTAGGTAGAACAGGGTGGGTATGGTGTTGGGTAGAAGTGGTTGTTAGATAGAACAGAGTGGGTATGGTGTGTTACTCTTCCAAACAACTCTTCCTTTTTGTTGTAGTTGTACTTCTGTATTTAAATGCATTTGGCAGAAAGAGTTAAGTCTGCCAAGACCGCAGAACTGGAGACTGGGACCATTAACTCCATACTCTTGTACCACAGACATCAAATACTGTTTTGTATACTCTGGATAAGTTGGTTTGGGTTTTTTGTTGTGAGTTGTTTCTTCTTTTTCCAATAAAAACTAAAGGGAAGAGAATTTACAGTTTGTAAAATATTTCCTGCCTCTCCCAGCAGAATCTATCAGCAGACAGCGAGGTCTTCCCTTGAACAGAGAGATGCTGCTGGAGAAGTACAAAGTCTTGTAAAGGAAGATCTTTCTCAGATGTCAGACTGCAACAATCCTTATTGACATTGCTGTTTTGTTGGGGTTTTTTTGGGGGGTGGTGTTGCTAGTTTTGTTTTTGGTTTGGCTTGGGTTCTTTTTAATAGGCTATCCAAGTAAGTACTTGTTTATTACATGAACAGATCCAAAGTCAGGGATGCTCAGCACATTATTTCACTGTCTGGTAGGAGAAGAGCCTCTTTATAAAGCTTTTATTTATTTTAGACATGGCTGTTGCTAATGCAGGAAAGAGGCCCTGCTCTGACTTCTGCCACTGCAACAATCTATATATTTCTATATGCTCCTGTGTCATTATGGTACCTATCAAAGTGAGCCAAAAAGGAAGGTCAGATAGATTACAGTTTTTAAAAGCAAGATTTTAAAAGCTAAACATTGAACTTTTCTCCCTCGTAACTCCACTAACTGCAGTGGAATTACACCAAGGATGAGTCTGACCCTGTGTGACTTAACTACAACATATTTAATGCTTATTGTGCCCATCCATTTCTTTTCCTGCAAGCCTGCCAGCAACCTGATTTGCAGGTGTGCTCATCAGACTTTTACTGTTCTACCCTCCTGGAATCCAAATCTCTGAGTAGGAGGGATTTTATTTATCCATAAATTAGAAAGACACTTTTTGCCATTCCTACTAATAAAAACTGCATTAGCTGAGGTCCATAAAAAGATTCTTGGCCGTATTCAGTCAATTTAGATTTAGTTACGCTGTGCAGAGTGAAAAAAAAAGAGATTAATAAGGTCTACAAAAAGATGCATAAGCAGTGATTCCCATTTCCCCTAGCTCAGACCCTACCAGTCTTACACTCTTCTCCAAGAGACACTGATTTTTGTTTAGACTAGGAGAATGTGAACAGGAATTTGCTTAGTGACTGCAGAGTTAGAACCTTAAAAACAACTAAAGAAAACAGAAAACCCAAACCAACACATGTCCAGGTTCAGCTGTTTAAGTGGTGGGGTACAAGTGAAAAGATCTATTTGGCCTGGACTTAAACTGAAGGCTTTACTCTGAGGGGAATGCTTTGGCATCCTCACCACATTTCAGACATCAGCATTAGTGAAACCGCTTGCAGCAGAGGGGTGAAAGGAGATGCACTGGCAGCACAGGGAGCAGCTCTTGAGCTCAAAACCTCTTCACGCCTCCCCAGTACATTCACTGCCTGAACCTGCTTGAGTCTGTGGGGTGAAAACACCATTGCCCTACTCCCTGATAAAGCCACTGTTAGCTCAGTGTTTCCTTCACGTACTGAAGAGGGAAACCATCAAAATGCAAATCTCCGATGGCTCAGTTTTCACTGAGAGCAGAAATAACTCCAGGGGAACAGTGGTGAACTACGAGGGCTGAGGAAGGAACATACACCAGTCTGCTGGCCCTGCCACTGCTGTCAAGAGCTTCACCACTGAGGCCAGGCACTGCCACAGAGGAGCATGGTCACCCTCCCTTACAGACAATAACCCCAAAGTAAGATCAGTGACCCTGAGGAAAAGACCCATCACAGAAGCACTTTTGTGGTTTATCCCCCCTCATATTTTTCCTCATTTTCCTATGGTTTTCTTCCTTCTTGGCTTATCAGTTATTTGCTTGCAGAAAGCCCCATTCCAACAGCTTTCTCTGGGCAGACTGCTGTGCCCAGAGCTGAGCTGTTTGTATCAGGTAGGCAAAAAGGGATCGAATGTTCCATTCGTATGAATCAGCACAGCATCATGGGATTCAGGGGAACTCCACTAATTTATACCAGTTGTTCCTCTAATCCTCAGGGGACCACAATTCAATAATCCAGGCTAACCACATCCCAGGTACAGTCCTTTCTTAATTATTAACAATATAAAATGACTACTGGGGAAAAAAAATGCAAAGCACCTTTAAAAGTTTCCCATAGCAATAAAATGCATTCCTGTTTTATCTCTCTTCACGAACCCAGGAACTTCATTCTGCTTCCAAAGAGGTCTTGAGAGAAGACAAGATAGGATTCACCACTGTTACCACTGCAGCTTATTTTCAATGTGCTTAGCATGTGCATCTTATTTGACATCTATAGCACTTTGTACCAAAGTGCTATTAATCTCAGTAGAAAATTGGATTAGAAAGCTCTGAATCACTCCAGAAGTTAACATAAATTTGTCTATATTACAGATGTGATAAGAGGCACAAAAGAGACTTGCAGAAAGAATAGTATTTTCTATTAGATCCTCTAAAGCCAGAATGATGTCTTCATTCAATTTCATAAAGTCTGTCCATTAGATGGAACAGAAGTGGAAAACCCCTGTATTTTGGCTATCATGCTGTATAAATATATGCATCCATCCATATATATGCGTGCATGTCCAACATACAACATATCTGGAGAAGAGAAGGCTGCGTGGAGACCTCATAGCAGCCTTCCAGTATCTGAAGGGGGGCTATAGGGATACTGGGGAGGGACTCTTCATTAGGGACTGTAGTGATAGGACAAGGGGTAACGGGTTTAAACTTAAACAAGGGAAGTTTAGATTGGATATAAGGAAGAAATTCTTTACTGTAAGGGTGTTGAGGCACTGGAATGGGTTGCCCAGGAAAGTTGTGAATGCTCCTGGCGGTGATCAAGGGCAGACTGGACAGAGCCTTGGGTGACATGGTTTAGTGGGAGGTGTTCCTGCCCATGGTAGGGGGGTTGGAACCGGATGATCTTAAGGTCCTTTCCAACTTCTATGATTCTATACACATACAGCTCTGCAAACTTACCTACAGCCCCTTGCACATATACACAACATATACAATGTTATAATAATAAATGCATATTTATATGTGTATAATGTATAATGTGTATAATAATATATATCATTATAATATCTATTATAATATGATATATAATATCGTGTATAATATGTGTTTATACTGTATAATAATAAATGCAAATTTTAATATTCATCCTCTACTCACATGTTAACCAAGGTGACTCAGTCTAAGAGTTATGGGCCAGACACCAGTTCTGAGCCCTCCTTTCTCAACAGATTTGAACACAGACTGGTAGAAGTTATCTGGGTGCTGACACCTGCTCTTGGCATTAATGGTCTAGTCCTTTCTTTATGCAGGGATGCAGTGAACACCATACTGCTCCAAGTGCATTTGGAAGGGCATAGTACAGTGTTCTGCTGTAAAGGAAAGGGTGAAGGACAAGCCACCCTACTTCTGGGTCACAGAAGAAAGGTCAGTGAATATGATGGAGTTAATCAGAAGGCTGTACAGTGTAACTAAGCAATACCATATCAAGTTATTAGAATTACCATAAAATCACAGCCTGGAAGGGACCTTAAAGATCATCCAGTTCCAACCCGCTGCCATGGGAAGGGACACCTTCCACTAGACCAGGTTGCTCCAAGCCCCGTCCAACCCGGCCTTGAACAACTGCCAGGGATGGGGCAGCCACAGCTTCTCTGGGCACCCTGTGCCAGCGCCTCACCACCCTCATAGGGAAGAGCTTCCGCCTAAGAGCTCATCTCAGTCTCCCCTCTGGCAGGTTAAAGCCATTCCCCCTTGTCCTGTTGCTACAGGCCCTTGTAAAAAGTCCCTCTCTGGTTTTCTTGTAGGCCCCCTTTAGGCACTGGAAGAAAAGAACAAAGCAATCATGCTAAATCATAGTTATTTATTTTATATAAACTAAAACCTGATAAAGAAATCAATACAAATAATTTAGCAGTTCACCATCATTCAGAACTGCCTGTGGAGCTCAGTTGCTCCCAGGTGGTAATCATCTTCTGAAGGAACTAAAGTGTGTTCCTTACTAAACTCTGGGATTCTGATGTCAAAGAGAGGAATGCATGAATGTTAGTTTGTGAAAGTTAAAAATGACAAAAAGAAGACAAAACAAAAACCCAACCAAACCAATCCTCACTTTTTCTGACCAGTTACACACATGTTGAAAAACAGAAACAACCACAGATTTTTCTCTTTGAAACAGCAAATCTACACACAGAGATGGGATAAAGGGGCTGAGAAAGAACTGCTGTCCCATTTTCCTCTTATGGTCCTTGCCATCACAAATTGAGCCCTCACATTCATGGGCTCACTGTTACCATGGTGAGCAGAAACCAGCATTTCATAGTGTAAGAACAACAATTGATGATTTGCCAGATTTTTTGCATTAATATAAGAGCAATAAAACAAACAAACATCCCACTAGGGAATCATAGGCTGGTTTGGGTTGGAAGGGACCTTAAAGCTCATCTAGTTCAAACCCATGGCCATGGGCAGGGACACCTTCCACTAGAGCAGGTTGCTCAAACAATGACAACTAGTATGTCAGCTTTTCTCTACACACTCATCCTTGAGTATTCAGGCTGTTCTGCAGTGTATCCAGCTGAGGAATTACATATGTCCTGGACTGCAGGGCAGTAGACAGCCTTGTAAGGCTTGGAGCAGGGGTTTCTACCCTGCCAGGAGAGGTTTATCATGGTGTGGTCAAAACAGCCACAATACACCAAGGGACCCCCAGCACTGTGTCTTCTACTGTTGTGGGAACCATGACTTCCAGCAAAATACATCTCTGCCAGACAAACGTGACAAATCCAAGCCCAAATCAAGCTGTGTGTGTGTGAAGAAAGTCTTTGAGGGATAATTGAGCATTTTACCCAAAGCAAGCTATTATCCTTACTTTACTCATAAGAAAGACTTTCATAACTGTCACATTTTATGGCATTTGTGAATATGGATCTTTCCAACTCATAAAAGTTAATAATCCCTTCTTTATGGCCAAGGTAATCGCTAACTCCGTATAAAGCTCAGAAAAATAATTCTTGCCCTTAGTTACATTTTTATTCTTTTTCTCTTTTTTGGGGAGAGGGATGTCTCTGTAGTCAATTTTGTTCTGAAAATAGGGAAGTCACGAAGTCACTTGGCTTTTATCTGCCCATTAACTACACTGAAAAGAAATCTTCTGCAATACTGATTTCCTACACATTTTGAAGAGTGAAATAAAGTAATTCTAGAGAGATGTAGAAAACCTAAGGCTGTCCTTACCTTGTATCTGGGTACAGTGCTTTTTCATACTAAAATGATAAGGCTTTCCTAATGAAAGCAGCTCACGTAGATGTATCCAAGCTCACATCAAATGGAACAGCCCAGGCTCTTCCACCTGCCTAGCTATGGTATAGCACAGTTAAGCCTAATCTAATTGCCTCAGCATTTAATCACTCCCCAAGTGGGCTTTCTAGCCCAGAACAAGTTTCTTGCTACTTCAACTCTCCTCTAGAAGTAACAGAACAAGCAAGTCTAAAGATAGCTTGGGTCTATCTACAGAAACTATTGACAGCTCACAATAACTCACAAACAAACCTCTTTGTTCTACATGAGTTAATATCTCTTCAACTGACATAGATGGAAACCTGTACCCCTTGAGGGGTGAGAGCTCACATCAGTGCTGAGCCTACACAGGAAGAGGAGCAGCTTTATGCCTTCACAGTATGCCAAGTGTACACCAGAGACACATGTCAGAAGCAACTCACAGCCCTGCTATAGAAAGAGTGGGTAAAGTAGCCCAGTCTCCCCCTCATCCTACTGACAGCCAGTACTGCAGCCATCACATTTTATTCACTCTTCCTTGCCTTTTGCACCTAGGGACATGCCTTGAGGGTTACCAGGCAACAAGAAAAAATATCACCACACATATTTGTTGCCTTTATGTAACCAGTGCATTCCAAGACCTGCTCATGACCTGGAGTTTTGATACTGCTCTTCTGGTACGTGTCAATGGAGGGATTTGAAAGCTGTAAGCATTTGTCTTTCTAGAAACAGATGATTCATAAAACAGTCTGAGCCACCAAGAACCTCCCAGAACCCAAGAGCTCTCAGATAAACCCATTACAGGCTGTCACACCTATCAGGTCCAGCTCATGGAGCTGACATGCAGGTAAAGAGGGCCATCCAGTGGCCGAATAAACTGGGTTTTCCAGGAGAATGTGTTTTTACAGCTATGAAAGATGCTTTCAATTTTCTGAAGAAGCTACAGATGCCATCATGATTCAGGCAGTAATAAGATCACTTTCAAAGATTCATGATGTTTAAAGCCCCTTGGTTTAAGAAAAAATAGCAAATCAAAAGATACCTCCCCAGTAGAGGCCATTTCACATCGGAGAACAGGGTCAGCATCTCTCAGCCGGGACCAAGAAAACATTGGAGCCTGGTGAAAGGAAGAAGGGGGAGAGAGAAAGAGAATGAAAATTTAATGGATCATTCAAAAATATAAAAACCCAGCTACATTTGGAAATGACAGAAAGAGACAGACATGAATTGATCCGAAAACCAGCACCGGTCAAGGCTGGTAAGCAGCTGAGCACTTGGCAAATGAGCTCCCCCAGCATCTCGATGATGGGCTGGAACAAATAAACATGTATTTCACTAATACATCATCCTTCTGACTCTTGCAATCCTGCTCACACTCTGATGGCAGATTTCTAATCTGTGGTAGCCCATTATCACTATCATTTTTAGGACACATTTTGAGGCAGAACATCCACACAGAATACATGTCATATAAAAGGCTTTGTAGGGAAGTATTCAGAATATAGTTGGGTTTTCCACTCTGTAGCGAGCATTCCCTGGAGAGACAAAACTCTTGACTGTTTAACTAACCACAGTGCAGAAGCACAAGCTCTAAATAACAGACATTTATGAAAATAAGTAAGATTCACAAAAATAAAAAGGTCTCAGACTAGAATTTAAGATAATACATATCTGCTGTTATCAGCATCAAATGTAAAGCTACTTCTAGACTGACTGGCTTAGCAATAACCTGAGCTGGCTTAGGCCACAGATTTGGCTTACATTTTAATAGGTCTTTTATCAGTAGAAGAATGTTAGGTGCTTTCTACATCCTCAATTTTCACTTGACATGGAAGATATTAAAGCTTGAAAGCGTTTGTAGAAACAATTCTCATTATCCATTGTATTTTCTGCTCTGCTGTTCTAGATTTTTATGATTAGGAACCTCAATTAGTCTTTTTCTTCCACTAAGTATTCAAAAACATCTACAGTATACATTGGTACCTTGGGGGCTATATAAGCTTAGTAATTATGAAAAGTAAAATCTTAGCTGAAATTAAAGGACCTGAAATTAAAAGACTCACTCCCATTTAAACTGGTGATGTATATAAAGGGGATTCCATGTACTCAACAGGCCATGTCCCAGATCCTGAAGATAAAATTGGAGGGGCACTCAAAACACATGTCCACGCATATATTAGATAGTATTATGAAACAGCCTGAATTTAAGTGTTCAATTCTGCAAGTGCATATTCATTATGTAGTTCATAAACATGATTCAGAGTAGGTCAGAAGTAAGAGATAAAGGAAGATGGATTTTGTTAATAATCACTGGCTAATTTCCCTTTGAGTTCTCTCTAAAGTTTCCAACATACATTACCTTCATACAAACTACAAAAGGTCAATTTGGCCTTTGGCCAATGAGTAAATTAATCTTTCTGGGCATTAAAGTACTAATTGCCTATTAATGCTCTGTTGTGGGGTTTTCTTCATGTTCTTTTGGAAACCATACCTTAATCCCAACATATTTGGATGGAATAATGGGATGTTCCAACGTGGGAAGGGATGACTCATTAATCTCTTTCCCAATCATCACTTTTGTGGCCACATCAATGAAGTCCACACCCAGAGCCTTCGATACAAAAGGGAAGGAACGTGAAGCCCGCAAGTTGCACTCTATCACCTGATGGGATTACAAAGGAGAAATACCAGGGTCAGACACTGTGCAGTGAAGAACTAGATTGATTCATATTTCTGGAAATCAATCCTTACTCCTCTTAGTAAAGATGCTCTTCAGATTACCAAGTAAAAGACATGGAAACTGAATTACAAACAGCAGTGAGGGATGGGTAGTGCCCAGCTTGAGACGTTCTGCAACTGAGTTTCATCTCTGTTGTCTGAAAATAAGAACTAAGAGTAATCCAGAATTCACTTTGGAAAATGTGTTGCACTATACCCTCAGGTAATGTGCAAAAGGCATGGAAACTTATGCACAGGCATTAGGTACAGCCTTTAGAAGCCCACTTTATACTTTTTCCATGGTAATGGCACTTCAGGAATGACAGGAATCCTTACCAATGTGCCTCATCCACATGCAGAAGTCATTCAGTGACCCAAGCAAGAAACAAAGAAGTTTTGTATCCTGATGAGAAGTACACCATGGAGTTGTTAGCAAAAGAGGAATCCCTGTGAGTGAGAATGAAAGGAGAATGAAGGATGGCAAGAATAGGTAAGTTAAGACAGAATGGCAAGTACAGCTGAGGGAAAGTAAGGAAGGAAATACTCCAGCCTGCCCCTCTGTAGAGTTTCTGAATAATTATGTGTGAAACAGAATCAAGGTGAAGAATGGTAAGTACATTTTCTCAAGGAATAGCTCAAACAGGATATTTCACCAATAATGCATCTCTTCCATACCACACATCAGGTTTTCATTCCATTCACCACTTCCTCAGTCATACTCTGCTCACATTCCCTGATCTTCTTCCATCAGCAACAGAAAGCCAACTGTTACTCATGAAGTGTCAGAGGGCTGTGCTTCTGTTGTTGATAGCTACTAGGACCACGCAATTTAGATAACCATCTTAATGGCTTATGTTAAAAGCTTAAACACTTAAATTTTCTTGCTTTCCAATGCTATGTGAGGCTTATTTTAACGATCAAATAGCTTAAATTAGAGAGGATATCAGAGATCTAAAAGCAATGATGTTCAGTGCATAGAATGAGGCACAGGTCCCAGTGCTGTCCATCGTATTCAAAACTGATCTTTTTGGGAAGGACAGCACCCCACAGTGCTGACAACGTCAGACTCACTTCACCCTCCCTATGTAGACAGGGAGAGCTGTGTGACTAGGTCAGCCACATATCATCAGATAAGACAGTCAGAAACCCACAGCTGCCACTGCCACAGAGTTTCCATGGCAGGGACTGCAGGAACCATGCACCTAATTAGCCAAAGCAGAGCCTGACTTCCTCCAATAGCCACAAGAGCTCTTACCAGCACATCATTGCCTCGCACCAAGAACTGAATGTTGAATGGACCAGAGATGGCAAAGGCATTTGCAATCTTTTTCGTAGCAGCTTTTACCTATAAAAATAAATAAAAGTGTATGTATATATAATAAATAAATCAATCCCATAAAATAGACAGCATCATGTCAAAAAATCACCTCACATCTGGATTCCTTTAAATGTTGTATCTCTCTGCTCTAGCATATTTTTTCTCTCTACCCTCATTTTGGCACATTTCATTTAGAAAATGCATTTTGACAACTAACTCTGTATCACTACGTTTATTCTTGAAGAGGAAAAAAGTCAATGTTAGGTGAAGTTCCTCCATCCTGATATCCTTTGTGGAAAAGCAGGCAGCTAGAAAGTCATACACCTGATCTAATCATTTAAGGACTGTGGGAGAAGAGGAAGTGGAAAGTGAACTGTGGCATATAAATGAATGAGACAATCCTCTATTGCTATGGGAGCTGGTTCTGAGCCAATGAAACAAAAAAACCCCAGTGAGTCTGAAAGTGTGTATGTCTAATGCTTAAATTAAAGGATGATCAGATGATCCTGTGTACAGTATAGTCAAACACAGGGAGCACACTCTGCCATCCTACACTTGCACCTACCGCACTGGCCTTTAAAAGAACATTGGTGATTTGGTTTCCCTGTTGGTGATTGAGTTCTCCCAAGCAAAAGGGGAAAGCAGCTTCAAACTCTGTTTTTCTTCTCTCTTTTCAGTGCTACTGCAATGCTTACCTTCTCCAAGGCTCCTTGGCTAATAGTCTGTGTGGGTAACACGAGCGTGGCATCTCCAGAGTGAACACCTGCATCTTCCACATGCTCTGAAATAGCATGTGAAATAACCTGCAGACAGTAACAAGACAGTAGTTAGGCACCTCACCCTCTCCCATGAACTGTTTCCCCATCTCCAGCCCAGTTTCCTGAACAGAGCTGTATCCAAAAGAGAATACAAATGGGAGGGGGGGAAAGGGATTTCCTGATTTTTTAGGCCTGAAGCAGACACAAGACATAGGAAACAGGGGGATGATATTAACGTCTCTGGTTACACAAACTGCAAACATGATAAAACCTACGGTCGTCTGGAGTTCCTAAAGTTACCTTCCTCTCCCTAACGCACTGTGGTAATATCGTAACACATGCTGATACAATCCCCACAAAAGTGATTTGTGAAGCCAGTGATTTGTCAATCCAGTAAAAATGATGTTCTAAAGGATTCTTTCAAATGGTTAAGCAACACTTTAAACCCCCCCCATTTAGATGTATACAATATGGTAGGTTGAGCTTTCCTAGCATGATGGTTTTGAATCCAAGATGAATTCATCTTTACTTGTTTCTCTGCTCTTCTCAGCATGAGTCCATGGCTGTAGAGTAAATCATTGACACCACACATTTTCACAAATCTCTGATCCTGAAAAACAAGCTTAACATGAAAGAAAAGCAAAGTTCTTACTTTTCCTGCCTTAGCTACAGCATCCATTTCCACCTCACGGGCATCTTCAATGAATTTTGTGAGTACCACAGGGTGATCCTGTCATCAAGACAAGATAAAAGGAGACAGTTTTTATTTGAGAGGATCGGGGGACCATCCAAGCACTCCACTGTTCATTACCAGAAACCCTTTGGAAGCAGAATCTCATAAGACCAATCTATTAACATCTTTATTTCCACAGATAAGTGAACTTTGTAAAGAAATAATGGAGGGGAACTTGTGATTTCCCCAAAGCCACTGATGAATTAGTTTGAGTTCTCCATCAAGTCACAATGACATGGAAATTTGGGGCTAAAGCCACAAAGAGCTTTTAGGTGAGATCATGGCAGAAAGAAGAGAGTGGGACATACGCATGGATCCAGTGGTCCTTACCTCCATGATCTTCAACTCTTCCTTCCTCTGAGCCTCCCAGCACCTCCCTGCACATAACTGCTTCATAAAGTAATTGATCCTTAGCAGGCTTAATGACTTTGTGTGGTGTTTACTACTTTAAAGAGTTTTTTAGGCAATCGATGCATTTCTTTCTCATTTCCCTGCCTGGTTTCCTAAGTCTTCCAGGGAGAGTTGCCCTAATTATAGCTGGCCAGGAACAACCTGTCCCTGACTCCCAATAGGTTCCTTGGTATACACTGTTTTCCTTCCTCTTCTTCCTGCTTATTCCTGGGATGCTAGCACACACTTCCCACTCTCTTCTAGTGCTTTCTCCTTCCAGACATCTGCTCCAACAGACACTTAAAAATCTAATCTACATTCTTCCTGGCCAGCTTTATGTCTCAACGTTTTACCTGTCCCAGCCACTATTAACTGCCTGTTATTTATTAGAGAATAAAATGGGCTAAATGACAGTCTGTGCATGCTCAATAGGCTCCTCTTGAAAAGAACCAGAGCAACTCCAAAAGTTACAAGACAATTCCTTACATTTATCAGTGCAAGGGTAAATTCACAGGCAAGGACAATGCCACAGCCTACACTGTTTCATAAATTTAGAGGCTTGTGTCCTGTAACTCTCTGTCTTGCTGCAGTTTTCCACCAGAAGATTTTATATGTCCATAGAACTTTGCTTACTCCAATGTGTCCCAGCTCACACAAGAAGTTTTGAACATTACTGACAACATAAATGCCATAATGACACAAAACTAACAGCAAAGTAGCTAAAACAATGGACCACCACTGGTCAGGCACTTTATCTGGAGATGCTCTGTTGGATGGAGCACAAGCAGGGGAAGCTTTGTAAGCAGAAAAATGAAGCCAGTGTCCCACAAGCTGAACATGTACTCAGGTTTAGCTGTATGCTCACAGCTAACAATAGTGGCACCACTCACAGGACATAAAGCCTTGATGAGACTAAAAAATCTCCCTTACTTAGAAGCAGAATACAGTACTTTTGTTCTGGTTTGCCTTTTGCTAGCTTACCTTCAACTATATTATAGTTTTTGTCAATATGAAACACTGGATGAAAAAAGAAGTCCTTCCATAGCAGTCTGACTACACTAGGAAAAATTGAGTGTGGAAATCTAGTGGAAGTCTCTGCAGGAACAGGGCTAGAGCATCTAAAGACTCATGGTGTGAAACCACTCATGTCTGCAGCAAGCGTCACTGCCTTGTTGTGTGGCAGAACTGGACACAAGCATCCCATGGGAACATCCACTCTCTCCCCTAAGAATACATCATGTATTAACATCAACTGCCAGCAGGGCGTCCTGTACCAGGGATGAAACACCTCAGCAATGCAGAACAACACTGCCCAATACAAGTCAATCAAGCTGTGACAAGTTAAGCTGACAAAGGGTCACTTTCCTGGTCCTATAGGGTATCCATGGCCATCACAAAGCCATCCAGCAGCACAGAAAGTCTGCTTCTGTGAACGTGTGGGGAAACACAAAGCAGAGTACTTAAGATAAAGTACAGAAGGAAGCAAGGTGTTTTGGAAGGCTGAGCACTGCTAAGAATCTGGTTTCCACCAGTGGCTGACTGTGTAGGCTTTTGAGAATTAGAATCCCTTCTGATGGAAGTAACAGTGATACCCTCCTGCTTTCAAAAATCCCTTTAAAGTTGGTCAAAGATGGTAATAAGTGGTCTGCTTGCCTCCACACTTACCTATCCTTCAGGATACTATCACTTTGCAAAGTCTCTCCCTTTCATTCCATCTTTTCGTGCAGAAATGCTACCTCATATACTTAGAAACCACATAGTTTTGCTCTTGTAATCACCTAAATTCCCTGAATAACCAGTAGTATGTCTGTCATCCATAGCCAATTGTGTTTTCAGAGAGTTCATCCTTGACTTATTTTTAGCTCCAAGATTCCTGTGACAGCAGTGTTTATGGTGCTACAGTACTGCTCTGAACTGTTGAAAGGTCAGACTGTTGAATTCTGTATGGTCTTCATTCAACCTCAAGTGTTTAACTTTCTTCTCCTGCCATATTCTCATCTCCTCAAACATCCCTTGTACAATAACACTGATAGAAGGTACAGAAGAAATTCAGGGTTTGAGTTGCTTACTATGTTCTGAGGCATTTATGTCTTCAGGAAATTACTTAGATTTTCCTTTTTAAATTTCAATGCATTAATCCAAATCCTTTCCTTTGATAGGAAAAAAGGACACTTAAAAATCCCCAAATTAGCTTTTGAAAAACATTTCAAATGGAAACCACAGCTTTCATCTTGTGCATTGTGTACCCTGCAGATCAATAATCCCACTGGATTAACAGCAAGCAGGCAGCAGTCCTGCTTTTGTTTCAGAGGAAAACGGTTCTCAGCACACGGTTTGGAGAGTTAAATGTCACAGCAAAAGCTTGCAAATGTTGCTGCATTTAAAAAGGTTAGAAAATTGAAAGTCATTGGTGAGATTGGTGAGAGAGAAGATGCCAGGATGAAGTTTGAAGTTGGTCAAAGAAGCCAGGCAAAATAGTTCAGAAAGTAAGTGAAAGATGCTGTCAGTTCTGTGCTGGCTGGCAGAACCTGCTACTAGTGAGCTTGCATGGGTTAGGAAGGGTGCCAGTCAGCTACCCTACATCTATTTACATAATTAACTGCTCAGAAATTGATGCCTGGGTACAAGAGCTGACTTCCGTCTCCTCCATGTGGGCATCCCAGTGGTGTCAGTCAAGGATGCTTGCACAGGCTCCCATGGTCTTCCTGTTAGAGGAGTCAAACTCTAATTTCACTGCCTCCCCACCAAACAAGGAAGGGAAAGGGCGAGGAAGATGCAACACAGAAACAGAGAGATGGAAAACACAGCAGATATGAAACAAATACAGCAAACAAAAAACTCAATAGCAGCACGAAGACTGGTACCTGAGAGACTCTGGTGGCTTCTGCTAAGAACTTCTTCATTTCCTCTTCAGTGAATACAACATTCATTGCAGATCCACTGTGTGAATGGCAAAGAAAAGAGATCAGCTTCTATTATGACTTTGAGGGAGATGATCAGTGTGTTAGACACCACAGCACAGGGTTGCCAACTACCTTTGTATGACAGACTAGTCAAACAAGCTCCCAGCTCAAGTCACTTGTTCCACTCTTAACTGAAAGAAAGGCAGAGCTGATACCTAATGAACCTTCAGTGAGTGATTCAGGTCCCTTTGAAAAAGATGTTACATTGGTCATTTCTACTACTGATGCTCAGCTTCCTCTTTGTTTTCATGGGCAAACCCACAGAAGCTGTGGGGAAAAGTACAGGAAGGATCTATCCTACAAAATCAGTCACTTCAGCCTATGATAAATAGACACAAGTGCCTGTGTGATTATACTTACCAGACTACCTCTTCAGCTGATGTAAATCAATAGTGTTCAATTAAATCCAAGGACCTATGTCAATAGCACCACTAAGGATGCAAGCTGGTACACACAGTAAATAACTGGTAGGAAAAATGCATTTAGTTTTCCAAGGCAACTAGCAAATACTAAAGGCTGTATCTGTTCAAAGGATGATGAAGTCTAGCCATGGACCTGCTGCTGTTCTGCAGAAAGAGGCCAGGCAGTGTGCTGTGCCAGAGCTTTTCACTTTCTATTTCCACAAGTTTTACATCCTCCAGTTCCATCTTTCTCCCTGAAGTTGTCCTAACCTGCACAAACACCCTTTAGCAAACACTTACATGGAAAAGGCCTATACTGGATTTAACACAGATGGAAACAGCAGGCTAAAAGAAGTGTTCCCTAAAAACCTGAAGCTGGAGTTGTTTCTAACTTATCCTTTATCTGAGTGCTGGTTTCTAGCTTTGCTTCACAACCCCACTGCAAGCTTGAGAAACTGGATAGAAAAATCACATTCAGCAGTCTCGTCTAAAGGACATTTCCTTGAGGGTTGAACATCCAATAAATCCTTCTCCTTTTTGTCTTTTTAAATACAAAGGTGTTGTGGGTTTTGTTTTTTCTCCCCTGAAAATGAATAGTGCCTCTCCATTTAGATACGCATCTCTTTCTCATGCGGAAAGGATCCTGTCTCCAATTTATTTTCACTTGTAAACTCTGCCCAGCAAACTGTCTCTCTGTGCCTTGTCATCCAGCTCCGAAGAAACTCCTCGCAGAGAAGAGCGATCACTCAGAAGGCGCGAGTTTGCTGTGGGTATGCGCTGCTGTAACGTCTTCAGAAAGTCAAGCTGTTGGAAATGTGTGGCTCTGCACAATGCCTATTTAACGAGGAGCAGCTGCCACAGTCTAGGGACATAAAATATGCCTGTAAGCAGAGAAGCCTGGCAAATAAGAAGCTGAATTCGAAAGATGTGCTGTCATATTCTGAAAACAGATGCCAATACCAGTAAATGGCCTCAGCATGTTCCCTTCTGGTTTTCCTGGTGGCAAACTATCTTCTGGCTCGATTGTACAGGTAGTAGTCTCAGGAACCTTAAGTAACATCATAAATAGTTTGTGGGTTTAGCCTTGAGGTATGGAAAAGATAATGCAGCTAAAGAGACATCCTTACACTTATGTTCTACTTTTGATCTGTGCCTGATGAACATAAGGGATCCACTGGCTTCCTGGATTGGTTTATGCAGCTGTTCCACCTGTTAAGATGGGTAGCTTTATGCCACATGCATCTAGCACAGCATTTTCCACACATCCCCTGAAATTACTCTCCATTGTCTCAAAGTAGTTGGGGTAGTTCACACCCCAAAACTGATGAGCTCTGATGGTTAAGCCTTACCTCAGAACATAGGAAGGCCTCAGCAAACATGGGTAACTCACAGAGCTTGCAAATTCAACTGCATCTCTCTAGAAGAAAGGGAGGAAAAGCATGCTGTGAGCAAGAAAATGTTTTGAAGTCATTCCAAAATTTCACCTCTAACTGCATTTGCACTTTACCAGCCATTAAGACTTGGGGGGTGAGGGAGGAAATCAGGGACTACAGCCTGGGCTGAACATAATACATCACTTCTTAGTTCCAGAGTTGTCATCTTCAGATCCTCCCTGTCCACAGAGCTTCACCAGGAAAAAAAGAGCAACGCTGATACATTTCTAATCCTTTGCAATCTCCACCTCCTAGAACAGTTTTCAAGGCCAGTTGGATAAACTAGAGTAGCCTGAAAGTGGTGCTGACTTCTGCTGGCTTTATAGCCCATGTTGAGTAAAGGTGATTTAAAGACACTTCCTTTCCAATTTCCATCCCACTCTCAGAGATGCTATAGCATCACTTTACAGGGATCAAAATGTTCCTCACCATCAGCAGTAAAAAGCTGTCAAAAGTATTTGGAATCTTGAAACATATCAGTAAGTTGGTCCACCCTGAGCAGATGCTCATAACAAGCCCCAGTGCTTCACTGTTTCCCAAACGCATATCCCAATTTACCAGTGTGCTGACTGCCTTCCAAGGAGCCTGGGCCACATGCAGCTCATCCAGAATAGCTGAAAATACAGAGCGATCTTCTGCCTGGTCAATCTGCAAAGGATTTGTGCCAAGGATCTTCACTCCACTCTGGTGCAGTGGAACTGCCAGGTTATTGGGAATCTGTCCTCCTACAGAAATGATGCAACCACTGCATCCCTGTTGGCAGACAGAAAGAGCCACAGTCATGTCCAAGTTAGCTTAACATTAAGAGCTGCTATAACTAGGAATTCAATATTTAGGTTATATCACTTTTCAGGTTGCTATGAGCAAAGGCAGATCATAATTGTGCTGACCCAGAGGCTACAAAGTGTGATTCAGAGCATGTAGCCTCTCTAAAACAGCAATATCCTCCTTGATATCACTTAAACCCCAGCAGTAACTTGAGGTCAAATTCCCCAGGAAACCAAAGAAAACTGCAGTGTTCACAAGCCTTTTGACACCAAGCCATGACTTTATAACTTCTGCTACAGCCACAGACTTACCTTCTTTTCATGTCATGTTTAGGTGCTGCTGCTTTCCCAGTACTGATCTAACATATGCTCCCTTGCTTCACACAGAAAGAGTGCTGTGCTATGAAAGTGTGACACCCCACAATGAAATTCAAAACTGCTTGGTGGGGTCAGGTCTCCCTTCTGTGTTCTCCTACACATGTGAACATGGGGACCATCAGATCTGAGCCCACTTCCACTCGCCTGCTGCCACCTTTGAACCCAGCAGCACGAACAAACAAGATGCTTTAGGTTCCCTTTCTTTCTCAGTCAAGCTCTTATAAGAAAACAGCCTCTCCCATGCTCATGGTCAGAGACTTCCAGAGTAACAGACATGCAACCAAAGTCTTGTTTTCCTTACAGAGTTGCAAGGCAGTAACCTCCAGCAGAGAGGCAATGGGAAACAACTGGATCTTCATTTCTTTTCTGCCAGCACTGTACTTTGCTCAGCAACCAACCTTTCCTAGGCCCAGAAGCCAGTCTTTAAGGAGTGCTCACTGCTGACCCCTTGCTGGCCTGTACAAAGCAGGAGCCTACTTCAATAGAGCTCAATCCATCAGACAGCCTGTGATGGTGAATTACTCTGGATATACTTAGCCCCTTTTCTTAATTCAATCACATTACTCCTACCTAACTCCTCATTTCTGGTAGCACACTCACTAGTAACAACTATTTCAGCCAAACTACCATATATGCTCTTTTCCACTATTTGCAAGCACTTCAATTCCAGAACTGAATGAGGCAGGACAAGAGGCACAGCATCTTTCAGCCACAGAGGGCACATTTCATGTCTGTCACTGGGTAAGGACATTTTAAGGGAGGAAATAATAAGCAGCAAATAACTCGAGCCAGGTAAGCTTGCTTGCAAATACAACTATTTCTTCAGGGCAAATATGGGTATTTCAGTTTTACGTAGAACCCCTAATGCTTCCAAGTACAACCTAGTCTGGTGTGAAATCTTTCAATAGTAAGAAAAAGCCTTAGAGTACCTGCAACAATTATGTGGCCTTGAATTACATTTAGATTGCGTAATAACTGAGGGTAATTCAGTAATGGGCACTTTGCTTCCAAATTAAAGCTGGTGAAACTTTGCCCAAAGGAGAATCAGGCCCACAGGACAACTGCAGTGAAAAAGCTCCTTGGAACCAAATGTATTTTGCACAGTTTTACCCACCTTTAGCAAATGAGAAACATAAATCAAGTGGTCCATGGCTGGGCTCTGTCTTTTAGAGTACCAGTGTTCTTTTAATTAACAAGTGTGTTTTTCCTGAAGATGGTTTGCCCCACTGGCCTTCCTGGAAGAGGAACTTCTTAATGAGGGATTGAAAGGGATATAAAGTGGCAGATCTGTAAGCTGTGAGCAGGATGGACTAGAAGTGACTGAGAACAACCAGATGAAAAGTGCTACTACAAACCCTGCTCAACTTTAATGTGGTTAATTTCCTACCATAATAAAACTCCACTAAAAAAGTCTGGCATTTAAGCAGCACTTATTATCCCAAGGCCTGCAAGATCACTATTTGCTTAACATGCTGATATACAGTGCTGGAGACAGCTTCTTTTCCTTTTCACCCTGCAGTCACTTATGGGAACACACGCTGCTGCCAGCCAACAGTGGCCACCTGAAAGAGCTTAGGATAGGAAGTAGTACAGGGTGGAGCAAGGACAGAGACTCTTTAGGGCCCACATGGGGTTGTCTGATAACATCAGAGCTTGCTATCTCCAACTCAGAAGAAAAATCTGTGTCTTACTGCTTCCAGACCCATCCAAAATACAGTACTTATCTATAGTACCTGGGCCCCTTATCATCCCACATAGACAAGAACCAGACAATGAATAAGCAAGCCCCTTCCTGCAGCTTGGAATGGTTTCTGTTTGATAACAAGTCAACCTAGCTTTGCTGCCAAGGTCGACCAACATCTTAATTTATCCTCAACACATTGTAAATGTGAATGTCCCAGCTAACAGCTTCTCTTCAGTTGCTGCTTATTTCTTCCTTTGAAACAATTCAAGTCACTGAGCCTCTAAA
This sequence comes from Coracopsis vasa, assembly GCA_026283785.1. Lineage (NCBI taxonomy): Eukaryota > Metazoa > Chordata > Aves > Psittaciformes > Psittacidae > Coracopsis > Coracopsis vasa. The sequence goes on from JANHGB010031605.1 coordinate 21,638, forward strand.
ATCCAAATAGTGCCTACATCCAAGTTGGAATGGCACTGGGGACTCCAGCCCCAAGGAGGAAGAGGAGATGGCTTATTCAAGCAGATAGCAAAGAATCATATATTCATTTTGACTCCAAAAGAACCATAAATTGAGACCCAGCTGCTGCTTCCATCTTCCTTTAAAATTCCACTGTTACTTCCCAAAGTATACTCTCACACAACAGTCCACTGCCCTGCAACAGGACTGCTCCACTGAGGAATGTGGACAGGCAGAAATAGACTTCACTGCATACCACTTTGTCATCAGCCATATTTTAATTATAAAGAAAATTAATAACATCTTTGCCATTAGATACCTTTAAGATATATGCTATACATAATCTCATGGAAGAAGCCTGGAGAGAATTATTTTCCTCTTTATAACAAAAATCAGTCTTTTTATTACTACCTTGCTTTTGTGTCATTAGTAATACAGTTGGGTTTTCTTTTTCCCTGAGTTTGAAAACAAATTAGACCATTAAAATTGTACCTAAGAGCCTCCTTTAGTTTTATGAATTGTTTCAGAATGATCCTAGAAACTGAAAAAGAATCAGAAGAGGCCCTCAAGCAGATAGATATTAAAATAAAAAGGGAATATCTTCTCTGGAAACAAAGAGCCAATAAATCTGAGGGAAGGATTAGTTTTTTCTTTAAGTTATTGTCTTCATAGACTGCCACCTAACATTGCACATTGACAGTAAATTAAACTTCCCTTCAAAGCAGGGCTCCGCTGTCCCCAGTGAGTCACAGGAGCTGTGAATGTCGACTGGAGGGGGAGAAGTAAAAGGGGGACGCAAGAGAGAGAAAGAGGAAGGACGGCTGAGTACATTCCTGGGGTAGGACTACCTCTAGGTGTGAAGCTACCTCTTGGAGGTGGCTGGAACCTGCCTACCACCTTGGTGGTTACCTTGCTCCCTAATTTAGCTTCATTTGTCTAATCAGAAAAATTGGGACAAGTCAGTACATCTACTTATTTGAGCTAAATAGTTGTCAAAGGTTTACTGCTAACCTAAAAATGTTTAGGGAGTTGATGTATCTGCTGCACGGAGGGAAAAGGGGACCACTGTGTGCAGTTCTGCTGCCCCCAGCAGCAGAAGGACATGGAGCTGTTGGAGCAAGTCCAGAGGATGATCAGGGGCTGGAGCACCTCCCATACTAAGACAGGCTGAGAACATTGGGGCTGCTCAGCCTGGAGAAGAGAAGCTGCGTGGAGACCTCAGAGCAACTTCCAGTGTCTGAAGGGGGCTACAAGGATGCTGGGGAGGGACTCTTCATCAGGGACTGTAGTGATAGCACAAGGGGTGACAGGTTCAAACTGAAACAGGGGAAGTTCAGGTTGGATATAAGGAAGAAGATGTTTACTGTGAGGGTGCTGAGGCGCTGGCACAGGGTGCCCAGAGAAGCTGTGGCTGCCTCATCCCTGGCAGTGTTCAAGGCCAGGCTGGACACGGCTTGGAGCAACCTGCTCTAGTGGATCACGGCAGGGGGTGGGAATCAGATGATCTTGAGGTCCTTTCTAACACAAACCACTCTGTGGTTCTATGATTCCATTGTTTGGTGATAGTTTTACCTATGCTTTGCCAATGATCCAGGACTTTTCAGAGTATTTATCTCTCTTCACTGTGGACTGGAACATGGCATTATTCATGCTTTGTCTATGAAGCTGGGAGAGATGGTTATTTGCAGGATTGGTGAGGAGTCTCAGAATTGCATCCTGACTTTTTAACTTGATCGTTTCCTTAGGGACCTGCTTCCAACTGCATTTGCCTGAGGGAGTATTCTGTTCACAGGATATTAGCATTTGGCTCACTCATAGCAAATAATATATTTTAGGCTGCACTCTGCTGGAGGTCTGGAGCCTGTCCCCAGCTCTGCCTATGTCCTTTTACATGACTCTGTGCAGTCTCTCCTCACAAAACCCATTTCCCTACTTACAAACTAGGCATAATGACGCCATTCCCTTCTGTTGCTACCTAAGTGTTCTAAAACAACTGTTTATTATCCATCTTGGGATTTATTAGCCTGCACAACCCTAACATTGGACGTTGAGGCTGAGACCCCCTGATGGCTTTAACACCTCCAGAGCAAACACCAAATTGGTTGTTTCCTGATTGAAGACAGAGTAGGAGAATCCTCTGCTAACTCTCAGTGTATCTCTTCTCTCCCTTCTCATTCCCACCATCTCAGCTCTTGCTGGCTTCTCTGTGCCTTCTCTGCTCTCACAACTACTTTTTGGTTTACTTCACAAGCAAAACAGGCTAAGTACATGTCCAGAAGCATGAGTACAGTCCCCCTGATGAGCACGCCTGGCTGAGCTGGGGGAACTGTCAGTGTTCCTCCCCTTCAGCTTGGGGTACCAGAGGATGCTGCTATTAGACCTTGAGATCTGCAACGCCTCCCATCAAACTCACCAAGCTCTGCTGTAACAAGCAGGATGATGCAAGTTTCAATATATATGCATTATTCTTTTCACATATTTTTCTTACCCAACTTGCTAATTACTAGCACTATGTGTTTAAATGAGTAGTTGCTCCCTCATCACCCATCTCTACCTCCTCTTTGATCCTGCAGTAATTAGATGATGCGTTTCATCAGCGTTATTTGTCTGGCAAACTGTCACAGCAATTTCTTCCACACCCCAAGTTCAACAGTTCAGTTTTGCTTAAGCAAACAAGAGTTCAATGCTTACAGAGCTGTGCTTCGCTCAAAACCCAGCCTTTAAGACTCCACAAGAGTCTTTTGGCCTGTCCTAAATCCATGCTTTCCAGTAGCAGGGCCTGATTTTACGAAAATCTAAAGAGCTAAACCAACATGTACACATACGAAAGTGTGAACATGCAATCTAAAGATGGTCCTAAATAGTATTCTGCAAATTGTTTAAGAACAGAGCCTAGAGACTAGGCCTTGACTATGATGTGCTTTTGCTTGGTTCCAAATTTGGGAATGATCAGACATAGCCAAACATATAGAAAACACTTTAGAAACTTGCAGCCATTCATAAAGGAGATGAGCTCAAATTGCCATATATTAGGAACAAGAGTCAATAAAAAGAGAATCATAAGTTAAAACTTATGGATTTAACCTGGGTTATGATCTGGGTTCTGCGAAGTTGCTTCAGCAAAGTTATACTGTCAACTGACACTGAACTTCAAGGGAGGTGAAGTCCCTGTAAATACCTTTGAAACCCTCAGGCATAAACCAAGATGAGTTTGTTACCAGTTAGAAATATTTATCATACTGGGACTAGTTGTTTACCATATATATATCCTCCCATGACCAAATCTGTTTGGGACTCTTCTTCATCTCTTAGTATCAGCACTTCTGAACACTTGAAAACTCCTAACAGACAAGTGCAATGTCTGGATCAGGAGCTGGATCATGTTTTTGTTTGATGGCCATTCTAATGCCCCTGCCTGATCTGCCTGCACATTGGACCACATCACCACTGTACTGCAAGGCCAAGACTGCAGGTTCTTGAGCACACGCTAGTGTTATGCACATCACTTATTCTACTGCTTCAGGAGTACTTGTGCTTAAAGTCAAGGATATGCTTAAGTGCTAAAGCTCAGCACCACAAGGGCAGAACAATTTGTGCGATAAATGACTGTGCAGCAAATTAAATCTGCTTGTAAATATTGCACAATATGGCATCTTGCAAAATAATTTAATATTTATTTGGCATTCATTATTGAGCAGTCTGCTAGGAACATCAATGATGTGTAAAATGCAACATTGGGATCCAAACCAAACAGCTTTTACTAGCAAGCTCTTCCCCCTCTCCCCCAGCTGCTCCACCAAAGCAAGCTAGTGACATGAATTCTGAGTTCGGTTTGCTTCATGGCTTTTTATTGTGCTTCTGCTTTCCTTTACCTCATATTGGTAGATGTCCAGGATCCTTTCCAATGACAGCTCCTCAAAGTACAGTCTGTCACACTCATCAAAATCGGTGCTCACCGTCTCTGGATTGCAATTCACGACAACAGTCTTGTTGCCAAGCTGACGCAGCGTGCGGATACTGGAGACAGCACACCAATCAAACTCCACGCTGCTGCCTGCCAGGAGACAGAAAAGTGGGCAAGGAAAGGAAGGATGCAAAGAAGAAAACATAAGCAGACATTCTCAGCATTCAAGTTGAGAAAAGAAAAAGAACCGAAACAGCATTCCCTCCTGTCAGCTCAGAACAAGAAATCTAATTGTCCTCCCATGGAAACTAATGATCCACAAACGTGAGCCTCCAAGCACAACTGCTAAGTTGGCTCAGCTCCTCAGGAGTGACAGGCCTCTATAACATGCCTGTCATCCTCTGCTCATAAACACTTCTGTCTGTCATCTTGTGCTCATAAACACTTCTGTCTGCTCTTGTTGCCTATCCAGCTACTACTGCCTCCCAACCAATGCGCTTTGAGATACGAGGCAGAAGCTTAGAGGTGACCAAATTGAGTGCCCATTATTCTAAGACAGCAATATTTACTCCAGGAAGCACAAAGTATTTGTACAGATATGGTTTAAAAACCAGAAGACTGAAGTGTTCTGTACCTTCCAGAAGAGCAGAGTATGGCTAACCTAGCAACAGAAAAACTGCAAGCCAGTGGGTTTGACTTCTGTGGTGACCCTAGATGAGGCAAATCAGTAGAACAACACCTTTAGAGCCACTCTGTGCTCCTTTTATCTTGGTTCAAAGGCCACTGAAAGGCAAGCACATTCTACTGTCCTGAACCCTGAGTAAGTGCTGTGGCTACCTCTAAAGAAAGAGGCACGGAGGGAGCTCAGGTGAGCCCCAGGACTTTGGGCTTGGTCTTGGGCAAGCTGCAGGACTTGAGACTCAGGCAATGCACCAGGCTTCAGGCAGTGCTGGGTTCCAGACTTGTTCTAACAGCTACTGTCCCATAAATTTCAACACTCAAACATCTAGGAGGAGTACCACAAACATGGAATGATGTATATTAAAATCCATCATTAAATGCTTATGCTTATAGTCTACAAGAAAACCTTGGCCTCATCGTGATGCATTCACAGTCATTACGTGATAACAACTGACATTATTTTTATATAAGTGTGTGCCAAGATATGTTGGAAATTCAGCTTGTGCTTAATTGTACCTAGTCACAAACAGATGGCTGTCACAGGTCACTCACAGGCACACAGTTTGTTCCCCTACTTCCTTCAAACAGGAAACTCAAAACACACCTAGGCCTCTGCTAAAACTCCACAGAAGAGGAGGGAAATCAAATCTGAAACGTGATGTTTCCCAGAAGGGTCACTAGATGCTTGTTCACTTTTTGTACTCCACTTCTGTTATTTGGGTATCCTTATACACGTAAAAAACCTCAATTTTGGGACACAATGGTCATCTGGAGTCCCCATCTGACTGCTTTAGATACAATCTGGGAAAACAGCTGAACACTTGGAAATATATTCCAGTCACATCCAGTAATGGTCATGTCCAAACAGTGGGTAAAGGGAAGACAGCAAATAATTAGTAATACTTGTAGTGCCTGTTGTAACATAAGCAGACACTGTTCCTCAGAAGATAATTGTTACATCAATACAGGCATGGTTTTGAACTCACTTTCAGGTTTCAATCATGTTAAACCTACATGCACACCTTAAAATTTACAGAGCATGCTGCTGGTCCACACAGCTGGTGGAATAGCTTTATACAGCTTTCAGGGCTGACTTTCCCACAAACAAACTCCCCTTCCAGGACAGGCAGCAAGTGAAGAGCAATACACCATGGAGCACAGGTCACACACTGCAGCTCAGGCTTTAAGGTGCCTCAAAGCAAGCTCTGAAGTTCAAGAGTGTGCAGCTGCACAGATTCACATCATGTTTCTCAGTTTTCACAAAGGAAATAAGAATCTTGTTTAAAATAAAAGTAACGTCACATGTTTATCTTCCATCCAAATCACTGAGCCCTTTCCTGACCCATTCCTGTTCTGTAGATGTAAATCCACAGGGAACACTAACTTGATTCCATTGAATTATGATTACAGTTCTGAAAGCAGAGGGGAAAAGCACACTGCTCACTTGCCTTCAAAGCATTACAAAAGGAACAAAAAAAATCAACTTGGCTATTGCACCTAGAAAGGAAATCTTTTAGAGGTTCAAGGAATGGTTGCCTTCTGCAGCCTTTATTTAGTTGTAACCTCTTTCTAAACATTGTCTTGATCTAATCAAAGCTATAGAACAGGTAAGACTAAGATCAGAATAGGGAGGTTTAGGTGAAGAGGGCAAAATATATTCACATACATTTGATCAAATCATTAAACCCCAGCTGACTGGCAGAAACACTTATAAAAAATAAGCATCACCATGGTGTGTTCCTCCTGATTTCACTCATCTCAACATTCCTACTGGAAACTGAGGGCAAAAAGACACATCCTGCAACGAGCACCAGGAGCGTGGCTCGTGACCTGTCCATCCAAGCAAAACTAATGGATGCAGTTTTCCATTTCAGCTTTCAAACACCATCACCACTGCTTGTGAGAGGCAGAGCAAAAATATTTCTGAATCACAAGCAGTTTTTTTCTTGTCAATAATTGCAAGCTATTTGGAAAGATCCATTAAAAGAATAAGTGAAAGTCACCATATAGAGGATTCAGCAGTTTGACTACTCAATACTCATAGCCACGAGGAAACTCTTATGCTGCATAATCATATGAGTGGGCTAAAAAAACAACAGACAGAGAATTGCTTGAACAAAAGCAGCTGAAGGTATCCAAATATTGTCACAGTCACCTGTACTTAGACTAGTAAAATGTACAGTGTGTAACAACATAGTCATGAGCTGGCAGTAAACACATAGGACAGGTATGGGAGCAACAAACTTCTACACAAGGTATCAGATTCTCAAGACCTTAACATGCACAAAAAGTGAGATTAAAAATAAATCCCTAAAACTTTGTGGAAATCACGACTCGGTGACTCAGTGAAAAGTAATAAAACTCTCCTGTTTTTTCCAGGCTGTGAAATGAAGACTCCAAGTAAGTGTAAAAGGCAAACCTTGTGTTAGGAATTGATGTCCTGTGCACTGTGCTCTGGAGGGTTTTGTCACCATATAAGTGGAGGAACAAATGAACCACAAGAATATCCAAAGAAGGCTCGAGGGTACAAGGAGAACAGAGGAGTTGTAAGAAAGATTTACCTATGTGATATGGTCCACAGCCCAACACCATCACCCCACAGTCATCAAATTTTACATCATGTTCCTGAGAAGGGAGGGAGAAAAGTCATTAGGATCTGTACTCCACTGCACCTAACTCCATGCTTTTCAGAACAGTTTCTGGTGTTCAGCCCATATCTAACAGTCTGATCCTTCAGGCTTTAAGTCTGATCTCATTTACTGCAGTGTAAGTCAAGTGTAACTCGACTGGAATTAGCAGTGCTGCACCCAAACCAAAGAAGACACAACATCTCTGACCTGGCTATTTGAGCAGTGTAAGGAGCTATTAAGTTTCACATGAAAATGAATGCTAGGATGAGATGAGTGTACCATGAGTTCTGTATTCCCAGCACCTGATCTGTGCACAGAAGATGCAAGTACAGGTGCTACATGAGAGATCACAACAAGAAAGGGGCATTAACACTAAATGCACTGGATCAGTGTCTGAGCAATAGAAAGTGTCAGGCCCGCTGTAAGGGGATCATAAGTAACACCATCCAGCATAATTGCTAGACACTTACACCTCTGCAAGATCTCCAGAAATAATGCAGCACAGAGGAAAGAAATCAAACTAGACAGCAATGAGACTGCTGTTTCCAAACGTGCCTACCTGCCCGTTGTAGGTGACGTAGAGGTAATTAGTTACCGCTGGGTATTCCGCTGCCAGTGTGTCAATCTGTATGGGGAAGAAGAGGAGGAACTGTAACTTGTCCAGTGCAAGATCTTTCTTACATGCAGGTGGTTTGGGACTTTTTGTTTCCCTCTTTCCTTTTCTACCCCTAGTTCTCTCCTATTACTTTCCCTTCATGTCTTTCCCATCCTGTCCTATTATTTTCCCATCATGGCTTGCAATGTTTTGGCCTGGTGGGCCCATGACACTTCAGGCCATCAGAGCAGAGATACAACATACAGATGGGCTCATGATCGAGGGGTGGATTTAACAACGGACACTATTGCCCAGGTTATTCACAAGTGTGAAACATGCTACAATTAAGCAAGCCAAGCAGTTAAAGCCTCTTTGGTATGGACGACGATGGCTGAAGTACAACTATGGGGAGGCCTGGCAGATTGACTATATCACACTCCCACCAACCCGCCAAGGCAAGTGCCATGTGCTTACCATGGTGGAAGCAACCACCGGATGGCTGGAAACATACACTGTGCCCCATGCCACTGCCCGGAACACTATCCTGGGCCTTGAGAAACAGATTTTGTGGTGACACGGCACCCCAGAGAGAACTGAGTCAAACAATGGGACTCATTTCTGGAACAACTTTATAGACACTTGGGCCAAAGAGCATGGCATTGAGTGGGTATATCATATCCCCTACCATGCACCAGCCTCGGGGAAAATCGAACGGTATAATGGGCTGTTAAAAACTACACTGAGAGCAATGGGTGGTGGGACTTTCAAACATTGGGATACACACTTACCAAAGGCCACCTGGTTGGTCAACACCAGAGGATCTGCCAACAGGGCTGGTCCAGCCCAGTC
>JANHGB010031606.1:0-11660 GCA_026283785.1 Coracopsis vasa
AGCCTTCTCTTCTCCAGGCTGACCCAGCCCAGCTCTCTCAGCCTGGCTCCAGAGCAGAGCTGCTCCAGCCCTCAGAGCCCAGAAGGATTGGACTCAACTATTGAGTTCTGTAAGGAAAGTGACAGACAACTTAGTGCCATGAAAACCATTGGAGTAGTTTCTATGTCTGTGGGTGAGAGAGCATGGTTGGTAGGAATAACTTCATGGGCTGAGCACCTAAGGCATAAATCATTAACACCCAGCTGACAAAACAGCCTGTTTTGAGCATCTTGCTGGCTATTCTCACCCATGTGCTGTTCATGCACACACAGCTCTGTTTTCTCCCCCAGGAGCAGAACATGGTGCTGAAGTTCCCGGAGCAGCTGGCCACACCACAGCACATGGCCACGAGCAGCTCTTTGACTGCTCATCTCAGAAGCTTCTCCAAAGGAGACTCTCCTGTGGGCTCCCCTTTCCAGAACTACTCCTCCATCCACAGCCAGAGCAGATCGGTGTCATCACCCAGCATGCAGTCCCGCTCGCCATCCATCTCCAACATGGCTGCTTTGAGGTGGGCACTGAACGCAACACGTAGACAGATGATAGCAAAGAATATAAGCAGTGATATAGATGGTAGTACTGTCTGTCTTCCTCTGCTGTTCCAAGTCTAAAGTGCGGGTGCCTCTTCTGTTATAGCACTTGAAAGCCTTCTTGAAATGCTCTTGTGGCATTCGGTGTGCTCTTATCCCTATAGTACTGGACCATAATTGGTATGCCAGAGTCAGAGGCTGTTGTGTCATTACACAGCCAGTCTGTAGTGGAGTTGAGACCTCTCTGCAGGTTGTGTGAGTCCAAGGGGTGTTTTCAGTTAGCCTTTCTAAAGAAAGGCACATTGAGAGAGAAGAGATTGGGAGAGATGTCAGATAAAATGGACCACATAACTTAAAATGTTGGTTTTCTTACTTTTGAAATCTCATCATTGGATTCTGACAGAGATGACTGGAAATCACTTAGAGAATTGTTTCCCTGTGCTGGGCTCTGTTGCTTAAGGAAACTGATACTGAGCTAGCTACTGGTTTGGGTTTGATTTTAAAGCCTCTACCAGTGTATGAGCTCCCTGGGGTTCCGTACCTGCTTTTGAAATGCACTTCTCAGCAGTGTCTTGTGTCTTTGCCTGCAGCCGCTCTCATTCCCCTGCTCTGGGAGTTCATTCTTTCTCAGGAGTGCAGAGGTTCAACTCCAGTAGTGCTCAGTCACCGAGGAGGCACAGCATTACCCATTCACCCAACAGCACCTCCAGTGATTCCTTCCTTGTGCCAGAAACAGAACCAATTGTTCCTGAGCTGTGTATAGATCATCTGTGGACAGAAACAGTCACAAACATGAGGTTAGGCGCTTGTGCTGGGACGTGGGAAGTTGTGGAGTTCCATTGCGGGAGGGGAGAGGGTGGAATAAAATGACAACTTAGTCTGCCACCTTGAAGGAGATTCATGGACTTATACTTCCTTTTTAAATGATGCTCACTAAATGCTTAGCTCCCTTCCAAAGAGGATTGGGCACTTGGAATGCTTTGATTTCTTGTGTCATTCATGGTTCTCTGAACATGGGAATGGTTTCAAGAGACCTGTAAAGCAAAGTAGGTTCTAACCTGGTCATTGCTTTGGGTATTCCTGATCTAGGGAAAGTAGCTCTTTCTCTGTTACCATCAAAAGGGGCAAACCACAGCATAAACTCTGAGACTGAACAGGAGAACAGGAGAGCAAAGCCAAAGAGAATTCTCTGTGCCAAAAAGTGGGGAATGTGAATACTGGTGTGCTAGGAAATCAGTTTCAGGAGTAAGGATTGAAATGGGTGCATTCTGGCAGGTGATGCGCTGCAAATTGAAACCTAATGTGACACTGTGTTTCCCTTCATGAATATTTTCACAGTAGACCAAACCATGTGCTGATCACTGTGTCTCTCTTACAGGGAGAAGAATTCCCAAGCATCCAAAGTGTTCATTACCACTGACCTTTGTGGGCAGAAGTTCTTGTGCTTTTTAGTGGAATCCCAGCTCCAGCTGAGGTGAGCATTCCAGTCCTGGGGACAGAGAGGAGCACTCTAGATGTTACCACCTTGGTTTTGCCATACCAATTCCTTCAGCTAGTGGAATCTGTTGTGGCAGCATGTGGTACGTCACTTGCTCTCGTATGACATGTTCTTAGCTGTGGTGCATTGATGGTTTGAGCTGTTTAAGTAAAACTGAAGCTGCAAGAGAACACTCACTGTAATTTGAATGATGTTCTTGTTTATCCTCATCTTCACCCTTTAGAAGTACATTGGGGGTTTTAATTAGGCTTGCAGAGTAGAAGGAACTTGACTAGCAGGGCAAAACAAGCAAAGGAAGGAGGAAGGAACCAGGTATACCACAATAAAAGTAACTGCACCGCGCAGTACCGCTGTAGTCCTCTGTCTTCGCTCTGTAACAACAGCTAGGACAGTCCTTTCATGTTTCCTGTTGTTTCTCAAACCTCTAGGTGTGTAAAATTTCAAGAGAGCAACGATAAGTCGCAGCTGATCTTTGGTTCTGTTACCAATATTCAAGCAAAGGATGCAGCTCCAGTGGAGGTACGTACCTCTCCCTGAGGACTGTGAAATGTGGAGCATCTGCTTTATCACTTATCATCCAGCTGTTGTCTTCCTACTTGCATACAAGAAGCTGAACATGCTGCTTGATTCTCACAGGGCATCGATACACTGCTGGTTCTGGATGGCAGTGGGAATCTGGTGCTTTATTCTGGAGTGGTTCGGGTAAGTGACTGGCTTTCTATCCCAAAACAGATGTTTGAAGCTTTGGTTACAAGCTGGGCTGTCCACAGGGATCCTGTGTGCATCATACCCTGTGGTGCAATCAATCTCTTGAGCTTGTTGTCAGTGATAGTGAAGTACTAAGGTAAGAAAATGCTTTCAAAGACAGAAAAAATCAAGAATATGGAAAATAAGAACTGTTCCTGAGCAAAACACTTTCAAACTTCTGTAGCATGTCACATAGCTTTAGATATCAAATTGTTTTGCTTTACCAAGGGCTCTTGTTATGTTGGTGCAAGGAAGGTACTTGGCTTTCTTTTGCTTTGTTCTTTTAAATATAAGGCTTTGAGTCTTTTAGCATTCATATCTTATCACCTATCATGTCAGATGGACATGGCTCATCCAAAATAATTAAAGCTTCTTCTTAAACTCTGTAGAGATGCACTGTGCTCTCTCTGTGTATGCAGAACCTTGGACACTGCAATTGGTACCTGTGTGTGCACACGCATTGGTGTGAAAGTGTGTGATGGTGTTTTTATATATATATATATACACACATATATATATGCATGTAAAAAAGGGTATACTCGGAGCTTTCTCAGGGCAGCCCTGCTAGAACTTCTAGTGGGAGTAGACCTGTAGTAATAATATATAATACTGATCATATATGGTAGGTTTTTCATCATGTCATCATCTAAAGAAAATAATTACATGAAGAAGTCATTAATCTTATCTTTAGAGACTTTAGCCACTTTATTCACACTTTTCCTTTAAGATGTTAAACGTGATCATGTCTGTATATGTAAGCAACCTATGGAAGCACAGGCATGAAACCCAACCATGTGTTTTCCTGTCTGTTGTTCACAAAAGGTGGGGAAGGTTTTTATTCCTGGGCTGCCTGCCCCGTCCCTGACAATGTCCAACCAAATGCCCCGGCCAAGCACTCCCTTGGACAGTGTCAGCACTCCATCCAAGCCTTTGAATAAGCATCTGGGGCCCCTGGAAGAGGTAAGGAGAAAAGAAGTCCTGCCTTAGAAAGGGTTTAGTTGGAACAGCTTCAAATGGTGGGTTGATTTTTAACTTTCAAGGCATCTTTGGAGTGAAATCTTTCAGTTTTCCTTCTATAAAACCCCTGAATAAATAGTGTTTAAAGAAGATCTGTTTAGTGCTTCCCTATCTATTTATTTATGACTTCTGCAAAACCTCTGAGGTAGAGATGGGAAAGCTTTATAGTTGTTTTCAAAACACTAGTCCATTAAAATTGTCAATTTTAGCTGTCCTTTGCTCTGATCCTCTTATTTCAACAGCTCTAAGCTATCATTTACCCCTTTTCAGGGTGTGCTTCTGTCACCAGTTCCAGAACTAAGGGATTCCTCCAAGCTTCACGACTCCACTTACATTGAAGACTGTACTTTCCAGCAGCTTGGGACTTTCATTCATGCTCTGAGGGATCCTGTCCACAACAGAGTGACTTTAGTAGGTATTACACTGTAACTCAAGTTAGTGCTTTGTTAGCAAAGCAAGGTGAGGGTCACATTTACTTCTACTGCACAGTGAGACTTTGCAGGTCCTGATCAACAGCAAAATATCACACTTGAATTGATGGCTCCACTTCTTTTTCTCTGTAGAATACTCTATTTCTTCAAGGGATTCAACTCAAGATTTGTTTCAAGTGTTTCAGGGAACCAACATCTGAGGTGACAGATCTACAATGTAGCAAACAGACAGGAATTAGGAATATGCTTCATACAGAAAGGATTTCTGTGTTGATAGAGAAGGACCCTGGCTTTACTTTATACATTTCATGATTTGACTCTTACTATTTTATCTCTTCAGGAGCTCAGCAATAACACAATGGTCCGGATTGCTATTCCTGAAATTGCCACTTCAGAACTGGGTATGATTCAGATCCACCACATGAAACATGTTCCCTAATTTTGAAGTAGTTTCTGCATAGCTTGGACTGCAGCACATATCCCAAGCTCTTACTAACTTATCTTTTATTGCTGTTACCATTTATTTAGGTGTGCTCTGTTGTTTTCAGTGCTTCCAGCCACACTCTTAGAACTTCCTTTGTTCTTTAGGCACTTTGTTCTCTACTATTGTTTGTGTAATTGCTTGAGGAAGGGCTGAGATGCCAGTTCAGACAAAAGGTGGTTTCAGTAGTGAGCAAAAGGAACTCTTTTTCCCCTTGCTGTGGTGAATTAGAGGGGCTGTGCTCAACCTGCACTAAAGGAACCTAGTGTTGAAGCTTGTGTGGTTGTTGTGTTGTGCGTCGAAGCTGTTGAGGATTGTGAGGTGTGGCTTTACTGAAGGAGTTTCCAGGGAGTTCAAAGTAGGTCCAGTAAGTGAATCTGTAGAGATTTATACCACTGACTGCAGCACCAGGAGCCAAGATGGAAAACACACCTAATCCATTATTTTCTCTTCTTTTCCAACAGTGAAAAGATGTCTGCAGGGGGTCAAAGCTATCCTGCCCAAGGAGATAGCTGTACAGATGCTTGTCAAGTGGTACAATGCTTACAATGCTCCAGGAGGACCAAGCTATCACTCAGAATGGAATTTATTTGTAACATGCCTCATGAATATGATGGGTTATAACACAGAGAGACTGTCCTGGACACGTAATGTAAGCAAGCATGTATGTTTGTTTTCTAGTTCACTTTGGAGCTACTGATAACCCTTCAAGGTTCAAAATGGTTACAGTCAGAACTAACTGAAATAGGTTGTATATTATCTTAAATCACAAGATGCCATAAATTTCTTGTATATATTTTAGTCTGTGCTTATCATGAAGCATATTTATAAGGTACTTACCATCTCTCTTGATCAAATAAAAGTTAACTATGAAGATTTTGCTCTAGTTCATGACTAACACTGATGCATTAAAGATTTGATTTATCTAATCCATGTTAAGCTGCTTCTCTCTAGAAACACAAGGTACAACTCAAATTCTTGTTTCCTAAAGAGGATTTTCTATGCAGTTTTCAAATCACAATGTTTAAAGTTCTAGGGTTTCTTTTTCAGCTGTTTTTGTTGAATGCATTTGGAGTTTCCTTTACTTGCTAGCATGAAACCCACTTAATTTGCAGTACTTGGCAGGGGGAAAAATGGCACCAAGTATATGTGTAGAGCTGGAATGAAAGCAGTTACAGTAGATCTACATTACTAGCATTAGTTCATACACAGTTTTAACTCTGTCCTACTAAATGCCAGATGTCAGGCAGTCAAACTGTGGAATTCAAGCACCATACACTAGAATAACTAGCTGTGTTTAGAATAATCTATTTGCGAAGTGTGCAAGTACCTAATGCCATGTCCTGTAATACTGGGGTTGAATTCAGATGTTGTCATTGGTGCTTTACCTACAGAACCTTGAGAATTGTAACCCTAATTTACTTTTGATCATTTTATTTCTTGCAGCTTGATTTTGAAGGATCCCTTTCACCAGTTATTGCTCCAAAGAAGGCCAGACCATCAGAAACAGGGTCAGATGAGGTAAGGAATGGTTCTCCCTTAAAAGTAAGAGGCAGGGGGTGGGGAAGTGGTGTTTGGTTTGATGTTTTTTTTAAAGGCAGAGCATAGGAAACACCCTCTGAATATTGTATTTCCTCTGACATTACAAACCCTTGGGGGAAGAAAGGGTATTTTGCCCTTTGTAGTGGCTGCATCGTGTGACCCATCAGGGTTCTCTCTTCTAGACAGGTAGGTTGGACTCAGGAATGAATTTGATAGGGATCACAAAGCAATCCCAGGTAATCTCCTGACAATGTCACACTTCTCCTAGATGCTTTATCATTTCTTTAAAATGAAGTTCTCACTCCCCTGGCTACTCAAGGAAGTAGCAAGTTAGGAACATCAGATTACATACTTCACTGACTGCACTGATGCTCACTGAACTTAGTGGGGTGTTTAATTCACTCAGCTCTACCTAGGCAGGAATAGGGAGGTTTGGCTTTAGGGAAAGTGAGGCTTATTATCATCCCATCCTAAGAGGCTTGTGGGTTGTGGTGGTCCAGTTGAGCTGTAGGCTCACAGTTCAGTGAGCCCATGGGGTTATGGATTATGGTCTATGTGGAATAAAGATCAGGATCTAATGCATGATGTTGAGCTGTGGCAGGGGAAGCTCCTAGGCTGGGGGCACTGGGTGAATGGTATGAATACTCACTGAGGTCTTGTGCACAAAGTATTGGTGCAAGGAAGGTACTTCCTTTTGTCTTGTTCTTTTAAATACAAGGTTTTCATTCTTTTATACACAATGTGGAGGTGAAACTTAACAGTTGAACCTTTGGGTCTGAGCAGCACTTTTACAATACAACAGTCACATTTGTATTGTTTTATGGGGAGAAAAACTCCTTTGAAACAGTACTTTGGAGTTGTCTTGTTGAAGGTCATGTTCACTGTGAAACCTCTGCCTCTCTCCTGTTTGCTTGGTTTAGGACTGGGAATATCTCTTGAGCTCCGACTACCATAAGAATTTTGAGTCTCATCCTGTTGCCAAAGCCTTGCAACTGGACCCTCTGGAAGCTTTGGTCTCCAAGGATGACTTTTCACAGAGCCTTAGTTTGGATTCCTCAACCCTCCTTTTCACCCACATTCCTGCTATTTTCTTTGTTCTTCATCTCATCTACGAGGAGCTCAAACTGAACAGTCTAATGGGAGAAGGAATTCGTTCACTTGTTGTTCTTCTGGTTCAGCTGGCCAGGTATGTCCAGCTGACAAACTGCAGCTCTTGTGTATCATGCAGTGTCTCTTGTTAATTATTTTTATGGGGAATTTGGGGATTGTCCAAAATGGAGCAGACTTTCCATGGATCTGAAGAAAATGAATACTTCAAACCTTACCCTGGTGCTGAAAGGGTTGGCCTGTCCTCTAGTCTATCATGCCAAAGAGAAGCAAGTCTGAAATAAACCTATGTCTCTTTGAGGCTGACAGCTGCTATATGCATTCACGCCTTGCAGATAACCCAGCATGTTATCTATCTACTCAATAGAAGATGTCACACATGCAGGAAGGTTTTTGGCCCCTCTAATGTTGTTCACCTCTTTCTCATTCTAGGGACTTAAAACTTGAGGCTTACATAGATTATTACTACAGAGACTATCCATCCCTTGTCAAAACCTCCAGGCAGACTTGTGTAATTGATCAAGGTGAGTTGAAGGCTTTGCAAATCTGGATATTCAGTGATAATGATGTGCAAATGCAGTCATGATGATCTGCAAACTATCTGTGCTACTGAGCACCTTGGTAACTATTCTCTTTAAAGCTGGTCAGGACTTAATCCCTATATGTAAAACTGTGCTCATGGTGCTGAGATTGTTCCTTTGTTTTTCATACCCTCTTAAGAAGCCTGAGATGAAATTAGCACAGTAGAGCTGGTGCTCTTCACAGGACAACGGCTTGGGAAGGGAATGATGGTTTCATCTTGGCAAAGCTCAGGCTGGCTTAGAAACCTCAGCAGATGACTGGGGAAACCCTGGCAGTGAGATGTGCCTCTTGTGGCAAGTATGGCTGGGCTGGCAGGCTCTTGGGTTACAGTTCATAAGAACTAAATCAGAGCTAAAACCACCATACTTAAAGGTTAAATAAGGTCATAGATTGTCCATGCCCCTGTTTAGTGTCCTACCTGCTTGTATTTACTAGGCATGTAAGAGAAACCACTGTTTCTTCTGACCAAAAAAAGTAATCTCATAGCAATCTTCAGGCTTTGCTACTCCTGTTTGTGGACAGGGAAGGCAGAGGTTATAGCTAGGTTGTCCTCTCACGTGAGCAATTTAATGTTGTAGAGTTACAAGACCGTTCAGTGAGGTTTGGGGGATTATTCTGTGCTAATTCCTTTCCATGGGCTGAGATAATTTTGTTCTTCAGAGTTTGGTGCCTCACGTTTTCATCACTGTCTAGCTATGAACTCCCATTTGACAGGAGGGATGTGATCTGTAACCTGTGGGGAAATACTGTCTTTTTGGTGTTAAAAGAAGCACTGCAGGGTTTGCTTTGGGAATAGTGGAGGGTTATTGTACATTCACCATGAACTCAGTGTCATGTCTGTTCATATGGTTATAGTCCAAACAGGTTTCATGCACCATCCTGCGTTTTTCTCTGCTGAGCCTCCAAGTATCTTTCAGTGGCTGAGTTCCTGCTTGAAGGGAGAAGGAGTGCAGCCTTACCCTTACTTACCAGGGATCTGTGAGAGGAGCAAACTGGTAGTAGTGGTATGTACTGTAGCAAAAAGGGATGTGTTTTACTCTGTCAGCTCTGGCTCTGTGGCCAGGGTTTGCTTCCTGTGAGTGGAGCATCCCCAGTGGGAAGTCAAACAACAGGGTTTAATCATGGTGTGTGGAGCAATGGAGCCATGCTGGAGGAGTATTGAGCCTGTGATCAATAACTCTGCTGTAGCTATACTGCTGGAGACTTAAAATCATAGGATCATAGAATAGTTTAGGTTGAAAGGGACCTTAAAGCTCATCCAGCTCCAACCCCTGCCACAGGCAGGGACACCTTCCACTAGAGGAGCTTGCTCTAAGCCATGTCCAACCTGGCCTTGAACACTGCCAGGGATGGGGTATGCTTACGCATGTCCAGGTGTTGCTGCTCCATACTAAGACTCATCTGCCTGCATGAAATCCTCTTGAGCATCCCCCAGATATAGTAAGGGGTGCAGCATCAGACTCTCCTCAGGGAAAACAATACATGTTTAGTGGAGAGAAATCCCTGTGAGCCCCCTCTTTTATTACTTGAGTATTACTGAGGGGTGTGGATGGGTTTTACCAGGTGGAAGGAGGTATCTGAGATTGGGAAGGAGAGCTCATGAGTAGCCTGTGCTTCACTGCTTATGTTTTTTTGTGGTTTGCAGTAGTGGCATGTGCAGAGTAATACTGTAACTCCAGGTTAACTGTAATTTGTGAGTGAGAATTCCCCTGCTCGCTTCTTGGGCATGTATCAACATAAATACTGAGTCGCATGAGTAGTTTCAAGTGCTGATGTTATCTCTTGGGCAGCCTCCCTCCCTTATTCACAAAGTGCTCTTTTTTTTTTACTGGAGGAAACATGCCAGGACAGGGTTTGGAGCTGAGGTGTTGAGCCTGAGGTGCCTGGAGAGGAAAAACAGGGAGGAGAGACTCTGCTCTCGCCAGGCATCCAAGATGAGTTGCAGAATCTATGATAGGAGTTGCCAGGAGGCAGCCTCTCCTCTGCTTCAGTGCAGAGGCTTGAAGCAGTACTGAGGCAGTTTAAAGTGCTGGCTGGCATAGCTGAGGGGGACCCTGCTTTGAGTGGGGAACAACTTCCCACTTGGAGCCTTCCTAAAGTAGTCCATATTCAAGATGTGGAGCAAACAGTGAAAATGATGTCTGTAGATGATATATTTCACAAGAGAAATGAAATGTGAAAACCGTGGGAAAGATGACCAGGAGCATGTGTTTCTCTCTGTTATCTTTCTACCTTTAGAACAATTGTCCAGGAACATTCAGCTGATTGCTTCAGGATGTGTTTTCCAAACTCCAAGATAAAAATCTAAAGCATAGAGGTTGAGTTGTTCAGTTGTTTCAGTCTCCCTTTATTAACAGTGTTTTCACAACAAACCCATCCCTCTGTGTAAGTTACTAAAGTTATCTTCTGCCTGTTTGGACCCTAAGTGACTGTATTATGATGTCTGTTTCCTGTCTAGAGTGTGGCTCTGTATATACTTGGGGATGAGAGCGCTGTGTCTAATGAAGCCTCCCATTATTTGTACAAGATTACATCAGGTAATGATGCTTTGATGCCATGATGCTATCTCCTGGGGTCTTGTGCTGCTTATGTGCTGTTCTTTTGCTTGGGGGATGTGGAATTAATGTGCCCTTGTCTTTCCTAGGCCAACGAAAGCAGCAAATGGAACAGGATGACAATAGGTATAAGGCTCTTTAGTATTTAAAGTCATGAGGTTTTGACTTTCTGCTGACTTTTGGACTAGCTTTCATTGGCTTCCCCTTTATTACAGATGCCGTTTCAGACACAGCACCTCTGTTTCCAGCCTGGCTGAGAAGTTAGTTATTTGGATGACTGATGTTGGTAAGAGCAGCTTTTATCATTGTGTAGAATGGTACAATCACAAGGGGTAGCCTTGTGCTTGCACAGTATGAAATACACTTTATGTACTTCTGGTAAAAGCTCTTTTTTCCTTGTTATTTTTAAGGTTTCACCTTAAGAGATCTGGAGTCTCTCCCCTTTGGGGTAGCTCTTCCCATCAGAGATGCAATATATTACTGCAGAGAGCAGCCTGCCTCAGACTGGCCTGAAGCTGTTTGTCTCCTGATCGGGCGCCAGGATCTGTCCAAACAGGCGTGTGAAGGGAACCTGCAGAAGGGTAAATCTGTGAGTATGGGCATCAGGGGATTTCACAACACTGGGGTTGGGCAGAGCACTCTGTTCCCTGCCATCTGCTGAAGCTCAGGGCATCAGAAGGTGCAGTTTCAAGGCTGAGGGCAACACTTGCGCGCATAGGAGGGTTTCAGTATAAAACTAGCATCCGGCACAGGAAGGGCACGTGCATAGCTGTGGAAACTGTCAGCATAAAGCCAGATTTTCAACTTCATTTAGACATGATGCTCAAAAGCTTTGCCTACAGAGCTGTTTGATTCCCTCTGTAAGTCCTCCTCCTCCTCTGCAAAATGGCTGCGCCTTTTAAGAGGTGTTAGAGAGGTTTTGGTACTCAGTCCAGAGACAGAACAGGAAAGCACAGGGATTCACAGAACCATCCAGGTTGGGAAAGATCTCTAAGATCATCAAACCCAACCATTCCCCAGCACTGCCAAGGCCACCACTAACCCATGGCACTGAAGGCCTCGTCTCCACGGTGTGTGAACACTTGCAGGGACGGTGACTCCAGCCCTGCCCTGGGCAGCCTGTTCCAATGC
>JANHGB010031610.1:2952-18511 GCA_026283785.1 Coracopsis vasa
ATGTTTTCAGTTGTGGCTTAGCAATGTTCAGTCTGAGCAAGGACTTTCTGAGCCTCATGCTCTGCCAGGGAGGAGGGGAAGCCAGAAGGAAGCAGAGACAGGACACCTGACCCGGATTGGCCAAGGAGGTATTCCATATCACAGCTCATCATGCCCAGGATGCAGAACTGGGGGCAGTTACCTGGAAGGGCTAGAGAGCTGCTGGGGGTCAAGCTGGGGGTGTCGGTCAATGGGGTGGTGAGCTGTTGTATTCTCTTCCCTTGTTATTTCCTTTATCATTACTATGACTGGTGGTAGCAGTAGTGATATGTGTTATACCTTAGTTGCTAAACTGTTCTTATCTCAACTTGTGGGAGCTGTATTCTTTTCGATTCTCCTCTCCATCCCTCTGGGAGCTGGGGGGCAGTAAGGGGTAGTGAGAGAGCGAGACTGCGTGGCTGATTTATGGCTGATTGGGTTTAAACCATGACACACAAGTATTCTGCAATTGCATCTTGGTGAAGATGGCAAGAGAATGCTTTACGAACTGTAATTTCCCAATAAGCTGATTTCTTGAATCTTGTGATTATGTGGGACTCTGCTTTCATTAGGAGAGGTGAAGGAAATAAACTTCCTGTTCTAGCTTTGCAGAAGACTGCCTGAAAAGTTACTGACATGTAATTTTTGCTTAAACACAAGAAGCTAGTTCAAACCCAGCAGATATTTATGATCTTCAAACTAAACTCATGGTCAGGAGGTCTTGATAATGTCTTTTAATTCTTGGGATGGTAAAACTGTAGATTTAGATCAAATTCTCCTCAAAAAATTATTCACACCTGAATTCACTGTACCACAACAGAACCTCACAGTAGCATGTAAGAAAAGCATGTAAGAAAAGCGTGCAAGAGAGGCATCCATCAAAATAGCGTTCTGACATCTGAGAAATTGCTTTGACTCCATCACTGAAATCTCCTCTAAATTATAAACAAACTCCATAGAATTTTCCTCAAGAATGTGTTACACTGCTTACATTGAATGACTGATACAGTAGTTCAAATTTATGCTATAAGGAAATTCAGTGGAATAAACCAAGGAAAGAATACTCTTATCTGTTTTTCTAAAAGTAAATTAATATCCTTATATTTCCGCAAAAAAAGCAGATCAGTTTGATGTGATTCAAAGTTAATTTTACACTGGTTTATAGTATTCTAGTCATATATAGTATATATGACTTACTTTTTCTTTTTTAAACATACTGCATTTTTTATACACTACTGGATTAACTAATCTTTTATGTTACTAAGTAATAATCTTAGTTTGTATCTATACTTTGTTAATTAGCATTTACTTTTCCTTCTTTTTAGTCTATGACTCTCACAAAAATAGCATTTTGACCCATAATCAGTGCACACAACTTTAGATGCACCAGTTTGTTAGTGCAGCTACTACCTCATTGAGATAGACTTTGTATCAATACCTTGAAAAATGTATTTATAAAGCAAATACATGATTTTGCCAATTACAGTATAGGTTGATACTGACAATGGAAAATCACCAACATAAAGAGCGTAAGGAAACTGCAGGATTTCATTGTGGGAAAGGCTGGGAGTTTGTTCCTTTTTTTTTTAGTTTTTGTTTTTGTTGGTTTTTTTTTTTTAAGTCAAAAGAGTATGGAAATATGCTGGGAATGGACTTGTTATGACTTGTACATTTCTGTGTATCTTCCTCCAATTTCAAGTTTCCCTGTTGAAACACTAGTATTTCTGGTATTAACTTGCTGACACTCTCCTACTCCACAATCTCATGTGCCTGACGCAATCAGGCAGGCTTAGATATGACCAGTTGCGTTTGGTACTTGAGATCCCAGTGTGATTTATGCAGAAGTCGGTAAGTTTATGCTTGGCAGATGCTTGGATCACAAGGCAGATAATTCTGAGTGTTGCAGCTGAATTGTGCTACCATAGTTTTTCTCCTAACACATAATTTTATATGGGTGAAAAGCACCATCATCACATAATCCGCTGTCTGTTACATCCTATGACATACCAGATAATTCATGTCTTCGTTTTTTTTGTGGCCTGGGACAACTTTTGTGAGGCCTGAGAGAGAAATGAATTTAAGTGTGATTTAGCATGAAATAGGGTAAAAGTAAAGTAAGGATTGAACTGGAGCCAACCATAATCTAACTCCCTTAAAACATAGTTATAAAGGTCTATCAGAGCAAGGACATATGCACAGATATATAGTAAAATATTTTGTCCCTTGTGGGTATGACAAACTCTTGGGCCATACTGACCTCTATCACATGGCAGCCCTGTATTTGTTTCTTGTTCAAAATGAAAATAAGAAACAACTGTTCTGCAGTGATGGTAATCATCCTTTGCCAAGGAAGAAGGAAATTCATCATCTCCAGGTTTCCTTAAATTGATACAGGATGTTTTTATGCTCTGGTAAACCACAAGTTATTGAGCTTGACAGTATTCACTTACATTTTGGAGGAAGATGATATGTCCCACTACAAGAATTATTGGTGAAATTTTATGGCCTGTGTTAGGCAAAGATCAAATCAGACCATCATTATGTCTTAAAATCTACCCTTAAAATTTACAGCTGCTCATAAACAAAACCTTGTCAGAAAATGGTGAAGGGAAAGAGAAGAGCTGAAACACTAATCTAAAATGCTCCTTATAGTGAGCACCAGTGTTAGCAGGATGGGTAAATCTTGTTCTGGAATTATTTTGTTCCCAGACTTGTTTGTAATCACAGCCTAACTGAGCGTTTCATACACAGAAAAAAACAAACTTTGAGTTCTCTAATGCTTTCTCTTCTGACAGTTTAAAGAAGTGTTGCCTACACCTCCACAGTGTACATATCTCATGTCAAGTCATGTAGAGGTTTACCTGCCTGTGCAGTAAATGTTTAAGCTAGCAAAGATATAGTGTCTTCTTACATGTGAGAAACAAGGCTCAGAATGACTGAGTCACTCAAAGTTGTGAAGTTTCTGTCAGAGCTAGGGAATAAACAGAATTAGGCATGGGTCTATCATGCTACTAATGCTGGAACTTTCCCTTCTATCTATTTTCTGCCACTCAGTCTCACATCATGGAGCACTTTACCAAAAAGAAAAGAAACAGAAATGCTCTAAGGAGCTAGGCTGACAAAGCCCTGGCACACAGTAAATCTTTCCTACGTCTTCCATCAGAAACTGTGATACTACACAGTGCTCAAAGAGTGGGAGTACTCTGTGTGCAACACCTGACAACAGAAAAAAGGATGGGGAGAATGGATGAATGCAAAGGAAGGCTAATCTGACATACAAAAGAGTGAAAGCAATTTCTGATCAGTGCAAAACATGGAGAAGGGAAATACCATAGCCTAAAGGTACTAATTCCATTTTCTGCTTTAGCTTTTAGTTATATGCCACATCCCTTTTAGGTTGAATTTTAAATGTCCAAATTAATTCAACTTTAATTCTTAATTTTCCATTGATTAATTCAGTTTAGGCTTGGACAGTTCTGCTGCATGTTCATGTATGAAGTAAAATTCTAAAAATTTTTCTTGGTCTTTTTATCAGGGTTAAAATCTGAGCTAGTTTAGTCTACTTTCTATCATAATTGCAGTCAAAACTCTTTAACCTATTCCTATAAAACTATAGCTGCAAAGATGACTTCTGCATTTTTTTCTTTATATATTCATTGTAAATCACGAAGCACACAAACAGAAGTGCTGTAATTATATTAGACTTGCACTGCAAGTTACATAGTTTAGTAAATTCTCAGAACCTGTTTGCAAGATTAAGGAATAAGAGGTACATTGCATGTACTTGGAAAAAATGTCAGAAACATGAGAACACAGTGTCACAGATCTTGGCATTGACATACACACTTTTAAATCACAAACTATTGATCTGCTCACTTGAGCTCACATAGAAAAAAATAAACTTTGTGCCAGCAAGGGAAAAAGAGGTTTTCCCATCTTTTTCAGAATGTTTCCTGAAGTTTTTACACAATGGGCACTTCAGATGACCCCACCCCAGAAAACTGTAGGAAAAACATTCTTCCATCCCTTCTCCTTTTCCTTCCAGCTATCTTGGCATCACAAGCTTGTCATGGCTGGAAAGACATCTAAGGTGTATTTCAGAAGAATAGCAACTGAAAACTGATCTCTACTAAGAAAAATGGCAAAAAAATGGTTAAAAAATTTAAAAAGTTATAAAGAGAGAAATCTGGGAAGTTTGATAACCTCCATTCACAAAAACGTGAAATTTGAACACCCCCAAAAATCATGCTTTAAGATAACTGATGGGACTATGAGTAATACAAGCTAGGATTGAGAAGGATCCATCACTCAATATTTTAAACAAAAATATTCTGTCCTACATGGTGTTCCTCATTTATGGCTTGAAAAACATTCTATAAAAATTATTTTACCTGTAGTGATTTAACTGGAACTCATTTAGCATCACTACCTGATCTCACTTTCTTGGTCTTCTCTACTGATATTTCTAGTATCTGCACTGAAATTAAAAAGCCTGTAGTTAAAAGAGGCAAAGTGAAGCAAAGCAATGTAAAAGCTTCTCCATCAAAGTATCTCTTCTTTGAAATCAAGAAACAGGTGTTAGCAGCGTCTACCTATCTTTAAGTTATCAGAACTTAATTGAGACAGCAGGTTTTAATAAACACTGATGTACAATTTCTGTTTATGCCAGTGCACTGAACCACAATTCTTCATGTATTGTTCAGGTTCTAACACACAAAGGATTCAATACAATGCCAGTTCGGTAGAAGAGATTTTCAGTACCATTGCATTTTACCCTGATTGACAAAAGTAAGATGAATGATCTCATTTAAGGTGTGAGATCACACTAAGTAGAAATGCTCCTGTGCATTCTTCAGCTTTAGTTTCAGAAAAAGCATCAGCTAATAAAATTCATATGGTCCTATATGAGACATCACCTAATTGCTGCACTCCATCTGTTGTAATGGGAATTGGATAATTTACTGTATAGCAAAGTTGATAAACTATTGGTGCAAATATGCTTTTTTGATAGCAGCCTCCAGAAAGTAATTTTTCAAATACCTTTTTATTAAATAAAGTTATTTGAAAACAGACTGCTTCCCCACAGAAATGTGTGGATTTCTGAATATACACACCCATGCTGAGAAGCAAATTACATGTGAACTCATAAGAACATCTGCAATTCAAGCTCAATTTATTCCTTAAATGAACAGTTATTTCACATGGAATTCCATGACTTTCCTTGCTAGTAAGTTAAACACACCTTTCCTCACCTAACTTGGAAAATGATACAATTTTCTTGGGATCAGACAAGTAGAGACCAAAAGAAGAATTAAAATTGCTGCTTTGATAGTCTCTCAAAGCCTAGATGTACTTGGAAAACATACCATGAGGCCTGCAAAAGCCAGGAGGCATTGAAAAAAAGGAAGAATTGCTCAAGGGTCGTCAAGATGGAAATAGTGATCTGAGGTCACATAGCTGGCAGGGAACTTGGTACACTTAGTTTTCAAATAGGCAGGGCTGAATATTTAGCAAACATTATACTGCATCTGAAAGCAATTTCAAGGCTGATGCAGCAAATGCAGTCATGATGTATGCTATATGATGCTACTAGCATCAAGGAGCAATTTCTCTGTTATTCTGTGTGAAAGCATCACATGTTTGTGCAGGATGCAACACAACGCTCTGCCGGTTTAGAATGCGAGTAGCCTTTCACATCCGAAAATTTGTGTCATTTGCAGACCTATCCTATGGACATTTTTACTACAAATAGAAAACTCTGGTAACTTTTTTCCTTTTATTTTTCTTCAATAATGAGTTATTTTTATTTGCATAGACTTTTTTTTTATATACATGTTGGAAAATTTGTATATGACTTAGAAGTGTAAAATTTTGCAGAAACATTAACAGAGAAGTCATTCATAGCAAACTATTGCTGCCAGGCAAAAGAATTAAGGAGCATAAGGTATTTTATAAATACATCAAAGGGAGGAGGTGCTGGAGAGAAAAATGGTCCCTGAATAACAATTCAAAACTAATTATGGCAATGCAGATTTTTAAGAAAAAAACCTTTCACAAGGGAAAGAAGTAAAAACGGCAAGATACTGAAAAATACACTTTCAAGTCTGTCTAACCTCTTCTATTGCTACTTCCTTTAGGCATACTCATCTCATAGATGGAAATTGTTTAATAACAAGGAACTGTGCAAAGGTTTCTTTAACAAAATCTGCATCAGTTATAACCCAGACATTCATCAGAGCATGCCTCTGTTGGGAATGGATTTTGAACCACAAAGAAGAAATGACAAGGAGAGATGAGGGAAGATGCACCAGTAGTGAAATTACTGAAATCCCCACCATACTCTCCTGCTAACACCAGAATATTGGAGATGAAGGGAAAATAAATAAGTTGCACATAGGTTTATTTCTTTAAAAATAGACTCCGTCAGCTCACAAAAGCCTGAGAAACTGTGAGACTTCTGTGTAATGTGGCTGGCAGTGCCTCTGGTTCAAAGGAAGAAGAATCACTCTGTTGTCTAGTTTCTTTCTATAGCTCGAGCTGGTATTTCTGTATGCATGGAGTCTAATACCTGCACCACAACTGAGCATGGGCCCCAGGAAAGCTGTGCATTAACTGCTGTTTAAGTACAGTATAAAACATCTCTTAGCTTTACAGCAGTTCATAGCTTCCTCATGCCGAAGGTGTCATTGCACAAAAATTCTCAATGTCTACCAACTGTCATTTTCTGAAAACAGTGACAGGGTTTTTACCAAGTGTGTGGAAGTTATGCAACAGCCTCTTTATGATATTTGTAGAACTGCTTAGTTTCACACTGCAAATGACGTGCTGCATGTATGAGTTAGGAAGAGCATGTAGGATTCACTTAGAGTTTTCTGTCTTATGATGCATCATCTGGGGCATGGTTAGAAGTTTCCTGCTGTGGCAGCAAATGATATTTGGTCTGTCACTGCTTCTAAATATAAAAGGACCTCATGGCTTTTGTTATCACCATAGAATCACATCTAGAAACATTTTCAAAGCAAAAGCAAGAGACAAAGTTACTAATGTTAGAGTCGTTGCCACCTGTGACCATGACTGGATCTATTAAGCAGTGACTCCAGGGGACATGTTCTGAAAACTTTTTCTCATATACTAGCTGAACAGAAAAAACACATTTTTCAAGTGCCTGCTAAGAGCTTTCTTTTGTAGATATGTACTGGAGAGCCATTTGACCCACAGAAGTGTGGGATACATTCATAAACATGTTTGCAGGCATGCAAAAATTATGTGTAGGTGCACATTACGGAGGAGGAATGAGAAAAAAAAAAAGGTAAAAGGAGAATGACTGAGTTTTAACATAACATGCAGCAGCAATTTAATTACATCTGACCATTTCAGTAACAGCTTTTAGAACAGCTCTTCTAATAATTTTAATCCTGGGATCTTCCAACATTTTATGAAATATTTTAGTATTATTATTTCCAAGGTAAAACACAGCAGAAGAAGAAAATGAAGTTGGCTAAGATCGCTTAGCCAGTCAGTGATAGAGTCAATTTTTTTAATGAGATCACTGAGTCCTAGAATAGTGCTCTGTCCATTATTGTCTAACAGTTCCCATTTAGGTGAATGAAAATATTCACAGTAACAGTTATTGCTGGCACTAGAGGGTTTTAACTCTGCCTTCTTTCTGGAAGAATTTTGTCTTCTAATCCAGAAACATGGTTAATGACAAACAGAACAATAGCTCTTTTTTTTTTTATTTCTGGGATTATGAAAAATAATAAAGAGTTGTCTGTAAGGAAACTCAGGATTTCAGGATTTCAAACATAAAAGTTTTTTTGGGTGGATTTTCTTTTTTTTTGGGGGGGGTTAAAGTAAAATAAATTTTTTAACAATTTATACTATTTATATCAAAACCAAAATAAATACAGAGTTGCCTTTTCCCTTTGTCGATGTGCAGCTACTGTATATGGAAAAAGATTTGTAACTTTTAAAGTGACATTGCCTTTCGTATAATGGAAATCATTCTTCAATTATTAACAATTGGGGTATTGAAATAGCTTCCTATTTGTTTTCATATTTTTGTTATTTCTTCATGGAGATTGCAGAGGCATAGCTTTAATTTTAAAATATACTATCCAAGAATACTTTAAAATTGTATAATTTAACTGTGATTTTAAGCAGTCAAACATCAGCACAAGTCTTCTGTCACAAGAAGAATTCACTTCTTTTGACTTCATGTATTATAATACGCAGGTACCAATCACATTAACATATGCTGTTTTTCAGGAAGACTGTCCTTTGTGCAGTGCAGAAAAAGTTCTTACATAATGGACTGCTGTTTCAGGTATTATTATCTCTTGTTCCCTTTGTGTTCTTCTGCTCTATGCATTGAACACTATTCTGACAATGAGAAAACATTAATTCCTGTCTGGATTTCATTGTGGGAAGCATCCATGGACCCAAAGGCATAAAAGATTCACTAAGACTTACAAATTTCTCAAAAGGGGGAAAGCTGAAGCAGAAGGAGCGTAAGGTCAAACATTTCCATGAGTATTGCGTATTTAACAAGAATTCTTTAGCGCTTGACTCATGGCATTAATGTACAGCCCTTGATGACAAGTACGAGTTCAGTCCCAGCTTCCATTGATTTCATTTAGATTTCAATGAGTCTTCAGGATGCCCCTTAATTAGACATTGGATTCTCATAAGAAAGAGTGGTCCAACTTGAGCAGGAGAAAAGCAATGCAGTTGTAGCACTGCAACCGCATGTGATGAATAGCACAGGGATCAGGGATAACATGGGATGGTACTGTTTGTCAACAAGACCTATCTTCCTATGGAATCTATGTCTGTTTAGGAGTCAAGGAATGCGAAATCAGTAGCTGTCCTTGAAACACCTGTTTCATCATCATGTCAGAATCTGATCTGCCAACCAACTGCTTAGATCTTTTGCTTATGGCGGGCTCCCCAAAGTTTCTAAAGAAAAAAACTCCAAAACTAACCAAACAAAAAAAATCAAAGCAACCCCATCAAATCTGTAGCTACTTTAGGATTAGATACTAGAATGTATATTAAAAAAAAAAAAAAGAAAAAGAAAAAAGAAATAGAAATAGAAACAGAATGGAAGTAGAATAGAAATAAAAAAGCCACACTTGCTTTATCCACTGTGTCCCTGAAGAAAGGTCCTAGCTTGACACAGTCTCTGCTGGTCCCTAGGTATTTTCTCTTTCCATTGTCTTAAAGGCGTGTATGTCCATTCGTTGATCTTCATAGTGGTTCATGCTCCCAGTTTGTTGCTGTTGCTCCCTTTTTTTCTAGTCTGCTCTTTTCTGCAGTCTCTGGGAAACTTTTTCCTTGCCCATGATCTAAGGAGCAACCTCTTGTCTTCCTGAGGAGTTGATCTGACCCGCTAACACGATAGGGAAGATAACATGCAAGTTGGAAGCAAATGAATCAGACACACACTTTTCTTCAGAGTCAGGTAGGAACTTCAAGAAATAATCTGGGTTACGATCCAAAAATTCAGTTCTCTATTATTTTCCTGAGGTTTCCTATTTGGTTTGCAAACAGTCTTTTTGTTGTTTTGTTGTTGGTCTGTCTTTAATATATAATTTCTATTCCTCACCAGAAAAAGTTTAGTTAGCAGCATGAACTGTTTGGTCGCAACTGGACAATTTCCCAGATCTGTCTCTAAATCTGATATTTCACAGGTGAAATAATGCTGTTTTATTAGGTAAATCAGGAGGCGGGTGAAAATTTTTTGAAGAAGAAAAGGGGAAAAATTGAGTTCTGTTATGTAGTTTCATATTGACACCTGTATGGGTGATTGAAGTTGTGATATTTCTATGCTTCATTTAAACCAATGAAATAAAAGGTAGGATTTAAGCTTATCAAAGCTAATGAAGTCAAAGGAATAATTAACAAATTTTTATCCTCTGCATGGACAAGCCATGGAGGAGAATGAGCAATTTTACTAGCGGCTTTTATGGTTATTTGCCCACAGAAGGAATGAACAATGAGATTACAGAGCTCAGGGCTCTGCTCCAAGCTCCAGAGAAGGTGGTGCTGCAACAGCACAAGCTGCTTCAGCATTATAGCACATTCTTATGTTCCAGCTTTTCTAACCTAATACTTGTTTCCCAGTTCTGCATCTTTCCCACTCATGTTTTCTTATGCCAGTCACGTTGCTCTATCCGTAATATTTTATTCCCAGCTCCTCAGGCTTGTCTTTTTTAATGTATATTTCTTGATTCTCACTTTTAACTTTTCCTTGTAGTCCTAGGTTACTTTTGACTCCTGCAGTTCAAGTTTCCTCTTCCAGACATTCTCAACTCCACTCACATCCCTTTGTTTCCCTGTTCCAGTCTTCTTGCTCAGTCAGTCCTAGCTCTTGAAAAGACCTGAATTGTATTGTTTGGAGTTTTCCAGAAGAATTCAGCCTAAGGCAGCCATGAAGCATATGGAATTCCAGCCTAAATGGTTAAAGTCTGGCAAAGTTTTTTACAACATAAAAGCAGGTTTTTAATAATAAACAGTGCTACTAGCCAAATCTGTATGAATCCTAATCTGGCTCCCTTTGAAGTCAATGGTAAAAGTCCCAATGGAGCCATTAATGTTAAAACTTTGTAATACAGTAAAGCAAGTAAGTACCTGCTTAAAGTGCTTTTGTGGAATGTGAGCAATTAAGAATGAGAATGTACCTTTAGTTACTATACACATGAATATATTATTTGCATTTACTACTTTCACTTCCGTTTTATGAAAATATCCAACGAAATGTGTGAAATTTCTCTTTGAAATTTCTCACTGAATAATGTAGTTACATGTGCTCTACTTCCAAACTCATGGAAAATGAAGAAAAACTTGTATACTGATGTTTCTGCATATAACACTCTAAATGGCTTTCCACTACACTTTAAAATGTACTGTTCTTTGTTGTGGCTGTATTGGGTAGCAGCATTTCAGTTTGTAAGCATTTTGAGCTTGTGTTCAAAGTAGCATGGGAGAGAGGAACGTGATCTTTTGCCTTTGTTTTCATTTGTTATTCCAAATAACATGAAGGACTCTTTCATGTTTTTCCTATGGAGTACAATGCTTTTGAAATTCTCATACAGAGTAGGTTAGAGTCTTGTAGCCTTTGGCAATATGGCCAGGGTGCAAGGCCTCACGGGAAAAACAAATGTAAAGAAAATAATTGATGATATGGAAAAAAAAAAAAAGGCAGTGGCAATGTTGTGAGGTTGTGACACATGGGCTGTTCATACTTCAAAACACAGGCAAACCTGTGTGGGTCTCACAGATTATGTAGATGCAGAGTCTTCTTCTGAGGAGCAGTCCCTCAACCCTACAATCCTCTGTACACCTCCTATTTCCTAAACTGTAACTCAGAGGCCATGGACAGTAGCAGTCAAAATTTCCCTTTTTTAATGCAGTGATCTCCAGCTGTACTATCTACAGAGTCTGTGCTATATTACCTAGAAGATAATTCTGTGAGCAATATCACTTTAAGCTGTTTTGAAACTTTCTAATTAAAGAAAACCCAAACAAAACAGAAAGCTCTTAATTTTGCTTCTGTCACACCTCAGATATAATTTTTTGATATATGCAAGTTAACATGCCATAATCAAGGTCACCATGGGAAATAAATTATGTGGGCACAAAACCAGTATAAATAGTATCTAACTTTTTCTTTTTTTTTTTTTCCTGAAATTCAGTTTCTGTAATGCCTTTATTTTTTATTCTATATTAGTGTCTCTTCTGAGTATCCTAAATTATAAGTAATTTGCTCTACTACTCACTTCTGACTACCAGGTAGGCTTTGAAGTTTGAGTGATTTGTTTGTGATCTGACTTTTACACTAGAAAACCCATTAAGCAAGATTAGTCTTCTTCATATTGATGCAATTAAAACCAGAACTGGGTCCAAAGCTTTTGCTGCTTGTTGTAATATCTCAGTTTCTCATTAATCAAAACACAAACCTCTCTAGACCTCTCTTCAATACAGTATTGGTTTACTTCTTTCTGCCAAATGAAATTCTTTCCAGGTTAAGTTGACTTAATTATATTAGACAAATTGTTAATTAATTTTATTGTTCCAGTTTCTCAGGTATCAGTGTACAAATCAAATTATTGCCTACCTTCTATAAACTGACCAGCTAATTTCTGACATCTGCACATATTTTTTTAATATATGTAAATTTCTTTTTTTGCTTCTCTAAAGAACTGTTTTCTCTGTTCTGTTTTTCATTGCCAGTACTTTCATATTCCCACAAACAGTTGCTCTCTTGTTCTGTAATAGGCTTCAGATTGTTTTCCTAGCTGTGTAGTAGCTCCCCTCATATGGTGTCTGGTCCAAAGTTACACAATGCACAGGGCTCTTATTCTGCTCTTTGTAAAGGCCTTATTGAAATTCAGAAGTGCTCACTTTCAATATTGTTCCCAACAGTGCCACCACTGTTTAGACAACAGTAGCTTGAGGAAGAATTTTCAGTCATCATTTGCTTCTGTAATAGAATTAAACGGAATGGCTAAAAAAAAACCAAACCCTCAAACCATGCCAGTTCATTTCTATAAGCTTATCTTCTCTCCTCTTCCCACTCATTTCTTTTGCCCTGAAGCTTTTTCCCAGCCACTGCGATCTCCTTGAATTGCCATGACTCTGCATGTATCATTTCCTGCATAGGAAGAGGCCTGCTTTTCTTATGCTTTGTTGTTGCAGGGCTAACACTGCCTTCTGATTATGTGATTCATAGTGGAAAGAGAAAGTGCTCTTCACGGTGGTATAGCATATAGGGGAAACATTGCACCTTTTATGAAAAGCCTGTCCAAATAACAGATAAAGCTGAACAGTTAATTCATATGGCAATTGTAAATGGGACATCCTTAATTATATCATATTAGACAATGTTATGTAGTTATACAACAATGAGGAAATATCACTAATTTCGAAATACAACACCACAAATACATGCAAATATATAGGAATGTATCTCACATGCTGGTGTCTTGTTTGCAGGACATTTATTACAGTGCCATTAAGCAGAGAATACAGGACATTTATTACGGTGCTATTAGGCAGAGAATACACATTCTGTCATAGATATTGAAAAGGCATCTTCCCTTTGGCCTGAAGCATTACTATAGGACTGTTCTAGCATATAATGAAGCTTACCAGGGTTCTGAAATTCGCTTCTCCAGAAGCAAAAAAAGGCTCAGGATGGCACATATAGATAGCTCAAAGACCATATTTAATGTTAGAATTTTTAAAAGGGAAAAACTCTTATAAATTCTCTAGTAAATTACTATACTCAATACAGCTTATTAAAAACAGAGTAGTTATTGCTTGCAAGACAGGTAACTTGATCTCACAGTAAAGTCATGCATCTGAGACTTTTTAAGACAGCAGTGAAACAAAATAATTTGCAAGTATTCGTAGCCCAAATTCTGAAAGATATTTAAGGCCTTAAAGTGATGGAAGTTAGATCCTGAAATACCATTCATGTTAACTACTGGTGATTACATACCCAACTAACTTCACTTTCAATATATGTACAAGCACCTCTGGGAAGTTAAGCCTACAGGACAGATCTACATTTCCAAGCATTTTTCTCAATTGTAGCCATCTATATACAATAAGGTACATGCAGACTTGTCAGAGAAGCAGACCTATGAAAAACAGGCTGAGAGAGATCATGGCCTGGAAGCTCCCAGTTTTAATAAGATAGTACTGGCATATGTAAAGAGGAGTGCTGAAAACATTAAAATAACTTCTATTCTAATAGAACAGAAATATCTGCATAATTTTTCTTTATGGGAAGTTGATACACATTTAGATCTTAATATATGTTTGAGCATCTTCCTTACTGGAGGTGCTTTCTGGTGCAAAAAAAGACACCACAGGAAAAACAAAAAAGAAAAACAAAAAAGACTCAAACAACCCCCAAAAGTTTTCCTTCAGTTATGTGAGCCTTAAAAATAATTTTTAAGTTTAAATTTGTAAATTGGAAAGTCATTTTAATGATATAACTCTGAAAATGTATCATATAGACAGGGACACAAAATTGGTTTTGGATCATGTTTGATCTTGGCTATGTTTCCAGAATACAAAGTAATGGAAACTGAAAAATGCATATACAACAGAACCAGAAACAAGAGCTGAAATGGTACCATAGGCAGTAAATCAAGGGCAAGG
The DNA here is from genome assembly GCA_026283785.1 of Coracopsis vasa. Classification (NCBI taxonomy): domain Eukaryota; kingdom Metazoa; phylum Chordata; class Aves; order Psittaciformes; family Psittacidae; genus Coracopsis; species Coracopsis vasa. The sequence continues at coordinate 17,143 of JANHGB010031610.1, forward strand.
AAGCAAGAAGCAAATTTAAAATTTCTCTCTAAGAAAAGGTGTAAAGTTTACAGATGTATGCTCAGTGACTGAGATCTTTTCTACCTGTGGAGTTCTTGTATTGCTGTCTGTTGTAGCTCATTTACCTGATAGGCCTGGAACAGGTTGCTCAAAGAAGTGGTAAATGCTCCATCCCTGGCAGTGTTCAAGGCCAGGTGGGAAAGAGCCTTATGTGAAATGGTTTAGGGTGAGATGTCCTTGCTCATGGCAGGGGGATTGGAACTAGATATCTTAAGGTTCTTTCCAACCCTAACTATTCTATGATTCTATGTCAAATTAAAAAAAAAACAAAAACCCAAAATGAAAAAGCCCTCAAAAAACTTCTGAGTATCTTGTTTCATTTAAAAACAATGCTTACAATAAAGCTCTGCTAGTTTGAAACAAGTTATTTATTGCATGTCAAAATACATAGCATTTTGCCAGTGTCATATTCTGCTGTTACAGCGCAACGTCTGAAGTTGAAAGAGTTTAAAAGGAATGGAATATATTAAATTAAAATGTCATGAATGTAAATATACTAACAGAAAAGAAAGAACTGAAAAAAAAAACCCTCAAAGAAAAATCTGATCTAGAAATCAGGATTGAAAATGGACAGGATGAAAATGGACTTCCAAATAAAGTGAATTCTAATTATTTAAAATAAAACTGAAAATAGCAGCATGGATTTAAGTTGGTCAATAGCTGTTTCAATCACTGACCAAATGCATCTACAGTCTAACAGGGTTTTTTCTTGATATGTATTTTAAAGTTCTCCTTACATGTCATTATTTAACAGAAGGGTTAAAATGATGTTAAGTATAATTGTTTAACAGGGAGGTTTGATATAAATAATTATGCTGTTTGTATACAGTATTTCTTATTCGAGAGTCATAGAAGTTTTGTGGTACCCTAAAATATGCAATAACAAGTTCTGATAGCAGTAACAAAAACATAAAGAAAAAAAATCCTTTTTAAGAATAGTGTTTTCAGCTGTGTTAGATGGAAGAATTCCTGGAAAGTCAGTAGATTATATTCAAAGCACTCTAGTTATGTTTTGCCCTTCCTCTGACATTCTTGTATAAAAAAGTGAAAGCACATGCATTTTCCTAATGCTAGGTTGCAAGCTGCTTATTGTCTGTACAATAATTGGGGGCCTATAAAGATGCTGGGGAGGGACTCTTCGTTAGGGCTATAGTGATAGGACAAAGGATAACGGGTTAAAACTTGAACAGGGGAAGTTTGGATTGGGTATAAGGAGGAAGATCTTTACTGTGAGGGTGGTGAGGCACTGGAATGGGTTGTCCAAGGAAGTTGTGAATGCTCCATCCCTGGCGGTGTTCAAGGCCAGGTT
>JANHGB010031611.1:9011-19152 GCA_026283785.1 Coracopsis vasa
ACTAAACCATGTCACCCAAGGCTCTGTCCAACCTGGCCTTGAACACCACCAGGGATGGAGCATTCACAACTTCCCTGAGCATTCACAACTTCCCTGAGCATCCCATTCCAGTGCCTCCCCACCCTTACAGTAAAGAACTTCTTCCTTATATCCAATCTAAACTTTCCCTGTTTAAGTTTGAACCTGCTACCCCTTGTCCTATCACTACAGTTAATGGGTTACTTTAACAAAGCGAAGGTTAGTTTCTATAGCTTTTTCCTCTGAAGAAGAATGTTTTGCCTTTACAATTAAGGTTTACTTGGAGTGCAACTCTGTTTCTAAATGCTCTTCAAGGGTGTTTCTCATGGTAAATGCTGTTGGAACAAATACAGAATTTGCTGTAGTCTGGGTATTACTACTGTCCTGGCTCATGTGCTTTCAAAGTATCACAAGACCAGTCTACCAGGTAACAGTGTGATGTTATTTTCAGGACAGATTGACTTGCTTCTCTTCAGTGATAATATCTATCAGGTTCCCTGTATCAACAGCTCAGTAAACTATTCAGAGTGTGTTCCTTGGTTCTCTCTCTACATTGCTTTCGTGCTTGAGCATGCTGGGATTTGAGATTTGCCTCCTGCGTTGGATGCTTTGTCCTTTCTGTTATCAGACTTCAAATTGTTGTGGGTTGTTTATGCTAGCCTGCTCTGTAAAAGTTGAAAACATCTTCCTTTATCAATACTGTTCTTTGCTCCTTACTACAGTTCATAAAAATCATAAAATAGCTCTAAAATTTTGTTTAACTTTCAGCATGTCTCTTCTGTCTCTTTCAAGTTATAGATGGTATGGCATGCTAAGGATGTTTGTAACTCTCTGCTTTTTCCTCTTCCAGCTTATAGTTTGGAGAAGCTAGCATGTTCAATACTAGGAGGAAGGAATAGGTTTGTTAATGCTGTCCATGCCAATGGATGCCTCAGAAGTGCTAGTAAAATCACATCCTTTTTAAAATATTGCTTATCTTAAGACTGGTTTCTTCAAATTAATCTTAAATTTAAGTGCCCTGCAAGTAATGGGGTTTGGCTAAACAAAGTATGTTGCTTTAGCAGTAATATCATATGCTAAATTTGACTTCTTGAACTGTGTACGTGTGGTGCATAACTTAACAAGTCTGCAGAACTGAGCGTTTTTGAGACAATGGCAAGTTTGGTCACTTGGACAGCTATCAAGTAGTCTTGAACGCTTAAAAAGTGAACTAGAACAGAATTACCCAACTTTCACTGGAGTTTTTTTTGCCACACTAACATCTATCCAAGTTATGCCCCAAAATACAATGCATCCAGAGTTATGGTTAGTGATTCAGTTGTAGATGTAGAGGACTGTTGCTTGACATAAGCAATTTCAGTTTTGTCTGCCACTAAAATGGGCACATAGTGAGATGGGAGAAAGAGAAACACTAGAGACCAGTCAGGGGAAGTCACGCTTAAATTTGCTTTTAGACTATGCTTTGGAGAAATAACACCAGTTGTATCTTGCTATGTAGGACACCCACCTTTGGCTAAACTAAAGAAGAAAAGAATAGGCAAGCTACCTTCAAAACACAGAGACACAAGATGTGAAGTGGAAGAAGCATGGGAGATGCCTCAAAGCAGTGTCCACAAAGGTTGGTATACAGCGACAAGCTACAACAATGGCTGCTATGAGATTTTTCTTCATTACTGTCTAATAATTAATGGTTCTGTTTGAACTGCAAGAATATCAGATTGTGAAATAATAGTAAATACATTGCTATTGTATGTGGGCAAGATGGGGGGAGGGGAGGAAAAGCAAGCTAAACTTTGGACACTTAATCACTTTGCTATGAAGACTGTTGTAGCTTTGACCAAGTTAGGTTCCTTCTCCTTATTTAAGGGAAAGGAAGGAAAAAAACCACATACGAAACTCCAGTATTTTAGTCTAGTTGCTTTTTAGACTATTAACATGAAGTGTTGGGTCCTGTTGTTGCTTTGCAGTAATGCTTTTCTTTAAGTTACTGGTCTGTTTCAGCCAAAATACTGTTACTTGAAACAACACAAATGCATATAGATGGTTCTTGAGAACTAGAACTTTATGGAGTAGGAACTTGCTACTTTGGAGGAAGTTGAGAAAGGTGACGGAGGGAAATACCACACTGAGTAGGTTCAGTAACAAATATACTTTTGTGCACTTGTAGGAGAGTCTAAGAAGGTTATAGATTGAAAAGCGTGGGTATGTACAAGAAGCTAATTTAGGTGGATCAGAGTTCCTTCTGGATAAGAACAAGTTGGCATGGTAAAGCTAACCTGAATATTCAGTCAGGAAACATAGGGGTTAAAGACAGTCTCTCTTCTATTAAACAGATGACACTTCCATGTGTTTGCAAGGTTGGAAACCATGTTGGACTGAAACATCTCACTACTCAAAATTGGCATCTGTCAACTGGATTATTTGAACAGTGTTAAACCCTTAATTGCTGTTCCTCTTCAGTAAAAGCATCCAGAAAACGTGTGTCATTCCAAAATACTTTAGATTTGCCCCAGAAATAGTTGGTGCTTCTTGGATGCATTCAACAATGTAGTTGCAAGAACACATTGAAAATATGCAATGAGTTTCATAAAGAACTCTTATCAATCTGTTATCTTGGGATATTCTGAAGTCAAGCACCATTCCTGCAGAATTTATCCTTGCTGGAAAGCTGAGCGTATAGTTATATCAGTGTGATCTCCTGCAGTAGGACAAGGCAACGGCTGCTGTCTAGTCTGTCTTTAGAAGCAAATTGGGATGTATTGGCATGTATTGGGAGGGAGAGTGCATCCCTTAATCTCTTCCTTTTCTTTTTTCTTCAGGGCATGGATCAAGAAAGTCCCACTCTAAGAGACGATAAATGCCAATATTGGGGCAGGACGGGAAACAAAAAAGTTATGTTTTGCATAAATCCCAAACTCTATTATTCTCTTGTATATTTTGTAAGTTGCTGTGTAGAGGATAAGTAGCAGCCTTGTAAAGACTGAGGACATTTAAAACGGAGTTAAGTATTTAACACTAAAAGCACCTTTTTACAGCTAGCACACCCACTATTTAATAAATTTAATAGAGTTGCACTTTGAGGCTTCTTGTATTCCATCTACACCTGGAAGCAAAACAGCTTGTTACAGGGGGGTGTGTGCATCAGTAGTATTAGAGCTTAGTCTTTACTACTTCCTGCTGTTGAGCTCTGCAGGATTGTGAAGCCTGTCAATGTCATCTCATAGTCAGCTTGTCTGTATGGTGTGGCTTTAAGTACCAAATTCTCTTCCATCAGCTGGGTTTTTGGTTGGATTTGATTTTGTTGTAAAAGAATATAGCTAAAACTGGATCGGGTTAAGTACTGACTTGAAGCTTCAAGGCAGCTCCTCAGATCTTAACTTTCTTCAAGACTGAGGAATAAAACTGAAACACTGTGGTGATGGGATGCTTCCCGCTCTTTCCCTTGTTTTTCTTTGGAGACCTTTGAGGCCCCTATGGAGGCCCTGAGCTGGAGAGATGGGCTTTGGTGAACCAGGACTTTTTACAACAGCGCTGTACCCTGTCCCTTGACTTCCTGCTGATGACATCTATTACTGTTGATACTGTCCTTGGCAACTTGCTACAGGAAAATCGCCTATAGAACTAAGATGATAAAACTAGTGATCTTCTGAATAATGGAAGTAGACCAATCTAGATGAGGTGGATAGCTCAGAAGTGGCTGTTTGTATGTGGGAGTACTGAGGTTTCCCTACCCAGCTGATCCTTGATCTATTATTTTAATAGCACTTGCTTACTTGTTTTAACAAGCTTTTATAATTATAGCCTTCACCCCAAGCTGTTAGTGAAAGGATCCACTTTAACACTGCGATCCAAGTTTTTATTTCCTCTGTACCCTAAGCACTTCAAGAAAATAAGGAATACAGATTTTGATTTGGCTTTTGTGCTGCATAAAGCCTGTGTTGCATCAGAACCTCAAAAAATAAAATGAGGCAGGGAATTACTTCCAGCATGGAGCTTTTTAATAGCCTGGAAAATATAGGACTGCTGCTCTTGGACATCTAATACAGGAGTGTGCTGCTCTTAGAGGAGGAAAGACTTTATTCTGATGCGGAAGATCAGTGGTAGAATCTCTTCAACTTGAAGATTGTTCTTAGGTAAGGATTGACTTCTTTTTCCCTGAACTTGAGCATAGCCTTGGCATTGAATACTAAGCCAGTTCTGCTGACAGACTTATCAGATAAGCAGCAAGAGAGAGTTACAGGAATATTCATGACCTCGCAGTTAGATGGCACTCTGTTAATAGCTAATACTTCACAGGTACTCCCAAGATGCTTTCACAGGTCTTGCAGTAGTCACTGTATTTCCTACCCAAACAAAAGAAGCAATTTAGGCTCTGGTGATGCCAGCTCCCAAGAAGATGTGAAGGAGTACCAGTAGGAGTGTTTAGAGTGTTTAGACAGCTCTTTGTCTGAAAACAAATGCTATTTTAAACTAATTCCTCAATCTCGTAGTGTACCCATGCTACATATCCATACCAGTGCTTTAAGTAGCAGGCATGAATGTGCAAGTGCTCCAGAAATACTTCTTGGATCATGTTATATGTGGTGTATTCTACTCTGACAGTACTAGTTGTATGACCTCAAAACTTAATCTTCTACTTGGCTTTTTTTCCACTCAGCAGCATGATTTGTGGACTGCATCTTAAGTCGACTGGTTTACAGCTATATTTAATATTCCAGTGGGTAAAATAGCCACACTTTAGGCAAGTTGTGAAGTACATACTGTGTTTTATGAGGCTGTGAATTGGAAGTCTAGGCTGCTTTTATTCAGCCAGGTAGTGAGCCACGGGGATATTTGAGATTAAACTTTACAGGTGCACATACGTGGCAAATTTCTGTTCTCAGTGAGGCTGGACTTTCCCATGCTGGCAGCATTGACCTTGCAACTGGGGCAAGTACAGCTCTGCCTTTGAAGCTTTCACATGCTTCCTGCAGCACCTCTAAGGGCAGCTGAAGAATCTATTTGGTGCTTGGCACACCAGTAACAAGCAGTAGAGGCTTCTGAGACTGGGAGATCTGTTTGGGCAGACTGACTGTCTGCGGCTCAGAATTTGACTCCTTATTTGTAGCTGACTAAAACCTCTGTCACAAAGTGGGTGTGCTGCAGTCACTGAAGTAGAGTCAGTGGCTTATGTTGGCTTGCCATGTTTTAATTCTATGTTCCAAATGTCAGTTTGGTAGCACCTGGATGGCATAAACTTTCCCTTTTACAATGTCCTGTCTTCTGCCTTATGTTGGAAAAAATTAATTACAGGTCTCCCCATGAAAATCAAACTATGGAAGACCAGAGCCAATGGCAAATCTCCTTCCTCCCCCACCCCCCACTTTTATCACATGCTGAGAGAAAAACACATACATGGCTTAAAAAAGAATCTTCACATTACCCTGACTGACTCACTGCCATCTCAGACAACAAGATTTATAAGCCCCAAGTAATTTCATGGCAATAGAAGTAAGACATGTCAGTATTTTTACTGAACTCTGACAAGGATGGTCATTTCAGCCATTAAACTTCTTTCTGGAGAAAGAACCAGGAGCTCTGAATTTACTGCTGATGTTGCTGATACAGGGAACTATCAGGAGTCACCAGTATATCCCATCACAGGGAGATTTGCTGTATAATACTGGAGGATAAAACACAACTCCACATTCAAGCTCTGTGAATAAGAATCTTTGTGTAAGTAGCTTTTGACTACCTTGTTTTTCCCCAGAACATATTGTGAATGACCGGCAAGGAATGGGGGTTCATTTTTACTAAATGACTCTTAACGACATGTAGGAGAGAGAAAACACATTTTAATGTATATTTTCCCCTGTCATGTTTTCCAAAGGTCTCAGGAGGAAAAACCAGTCATCTTCCATGAGGTTTAGTCTATGGTTCCTAATGTCAGTGGTAATGTTCACCTTACTAAAGTCAGAGCTTCATCATGCCTTTCTTTTTCTTTCAGTGTAAGCATAAGCACAGAAACTGAATTCCATGTAAGCCCTTCCTACTCCTGTCAAGGCAAATCTGTTTCTCCTTCTCCTTTTGCAGACTACCACTATGTATCTTATCTTGGTTCTGAAATCACAGCTTTGTACCACTGCACCTTGATGTTTCAGAAAGAGTTGCTTACTCTAATGCAGTTCAGCTTACTCTAGCTATCTAACTGAGCCTGCAAGATTAGTTAGAATAAAAGCATGGTCAGTCCACAAGGTCAACTGAGTAGACAGAACTTTTCGTTCTTCCTGCTTATGTGCTCTTTACTGCTGTTCTGTGGTTTCCATGTCTATATTGAAAGCCACTTTGAAAGACTGACACACTTACATTCTTGTGGGATGATTCATAAAATAATTCTAGTAAATGAAAAATAAGGTGGAATTTATTTCCCCAAGTAAAAAAATCTCAGATGTACCAAAACAACTGATACTAAAGTATATGCAGAAATTAATCCTTTTCATCTTGAACACGAAAACCCCTTTTTAAATAACTAAACCTACTCCCTCTTTACACTCAGCTCCCAATCCTATGGGTTGGAGAAATGCTTGAGGTGTTGTAGAACTATGTGTATTAATGGTGATGTTGAAATTTTATTACACACAATAAAACACCCAAGTTTTATTAACACAGCAATTTTGTCTTTAAGTAGATCCCCTTGATTAACTTTTTTTTCCTTCAGCAGTGCTCTTTATTTCCCAGCTGCCAGTACCAGGACAAATACACTGAACTTCACATAGGCTGTATGCAGTACAATACAGTACAAGCTGCTGCTTATGAGCACTGTAAGTGAACTCCCAGTGCTCTGTATGTAATACAATAACTTCACAGAGAAAAGACACTTCAATGGACAGCCAGCTCCTGCTGCAGGTTTGTTGGCAATACCTTGGTAGTCACTGTTTCCTGCCACAATCATGTGTGGCAATGCAGAGCAGAGCCCAATCTGACCAAGGCAGATGACCCTTAGCACAGGTTTTACAATAAAAATATGGTTGATGAAGAGTTGTTTAATGCAGTTCTCTTCTGGCTGCAGAGGGGCAGGAATGGGCAGCCAGTGTAGGATGTCATATGTATCATCTATACATTCCCAGTTTAATAAAGCCTTTTCTGGTGGTTTCTTCCTCATCTTTTGGATCTTTCCTTTTCACTCCACCAGAAGAGGTCAAGGAGCATGCAGCAGGTGACTGCTGCTAATCGGATTCCAACTTCTCATTAGATTTAGATGACTTACGCTTTCTCTTTTTCTTCTTCTTCTTTTCTTTCTTTTTCTTTTCCTTCTTTCTCTTTTTTTTCTTATGTTTATCTCTATCTTCGGAGGAAGTGGAGCTGCTGCTGTCTTCATCATCCTTATCACTGTTATCTTCTGAGGTAGAGTCCTCCAAGAGCTGCTTCAGCTGCTGTATCCTGAGTTTAAAAACTGGAATGAGAATCCTTTCTAGCTCTTTTTTACCTGTAAAACTTTATTCTAGCTTTCATCTGTTTCCTTCCTAGCCTGAGAAATGGGAGCTACATGCAAAGGGCAGGGAAACACTTCTGCTTCTGCCAAATTACACTCCTGTTACAGTATCTGCAGACTGATAAAAGCAATCCCTTTAGACACAAGCAGATATTCTGTTCTATGGGACTTCCCATCCCACAGGATGTCAAAGGCAGAGCAGGATATTGGCCAATATTTGTGTGCAAAATAATAAGGCTACAGCAATCACCAGACCATCCTAAGAAGTTCTGTGCTTATCTATATGCAAATGCATGTTGGAATGCTGATATTATGACATTCGTTGTCATGATGACACAGAGATGATGGTACTGAAGCCTTTTTTAAGCCTACAAGTAAACTAAACGCAAGTACCTGACTATTATGGCATAAATGAATGACTACTCTATAAACTTTGCTTTGGTGAAAAGTGTAGAAGATGATAGAATTAAAGAGGCAGGAAGTATTATCGTGTGATTCTTAAGAAAGCAGAAATGCATTCATGTCTACCAACATAAAGAAACTGCCATTAAACAAAATGTAAGGGTAAGCTTGTATCAAGATTTCCCCTATATATTAGTATCATGATCAAAATGAAAACCAAATTGAAAATACAGTTTACTACGGAGCCACACTTACCTCTTTTCTCTTTCTTGCCGTTTATTTTCTTTTATTATATCATACATTGGATCTTCATGTGCCTTTAAAGTGGAAAACAGGAAACTCAGTGTTGGTAAAGCAAAGTATTTATCACTGACTGTTATATTTCCTAAAAACAAATAAACCAAAGCAACCCAGTTCCAGAGGCTTTTATCAAAAGATGAAATACAGTTAGCAAGCTCTTAATTCCCAAGTATACTCTCAGGCTTACCATTCTTAATCTGAACTGGTTTGGTTTTTATTACTTTAATGAAGGGGACCCTTCTTAGGTATAATGCCTCTCTGCCTCTTGAAGCAGTTAGCTAAGAGAACCCCTTCCACATACTACAGGGATAGCTAGACAAACATAGAGAAGTTCAAAATACTGAGCTGTATGTATCCTTATAGCATATTCTGAATATAAACACACACGAATGATTACAGGAGCAAGGAACATAAGACAAACAAATAATGAAGTTGGAGTTGTCCTTGCTTGCTCTGCACTACCATTATTGGTTCTTAACTCAGTTCTTTTGCAGTGGAACAGGCATTGCAGCAAAGCTTGTGGTGAAGGAAGATAGAAAATAAACACTGCAGATGTTTAAGGTGAGTTCATGCCATGCAAGAATGCAGCAAAAAGATGGGGTGATAATTTCTGTTGGAAGATTAAGCAAACAAGTTCAACAGAGACGAGGGATCTGACGTTGACCAGAGGTGGGAATTAAAATGTCAGTAACAAATGAAAGATGTTGGGAATGCACCATGAAGGGCCTTGGACATACAGCAAGAGTTTGAAGCAACAGAGAAAAAAACTGAGGAACAGTGAAGAATAGAGGCAATCTTGTCATGGGAGAGAGCTAAAACTACTCTCTGCAGTAGCATACAATCAATATGAGCCCAGAATCAGGAGAGGATGAGTCCAGACCACATTTTTTAAGGATAGAAATGAGGACATAAGACAAGGTGACGAGAGCTTGAAATACAGGTTAAGAATGCAGAGCCACAGAAAAAGTTAGAGGTCATGCAGACAGAATCTGCAGAACTGAGATGCAGCCTCATGTAGCAAGAGATCAGACCTGTAGACAACTGGATTACAGACCTAGACAACAGGCTTCATGATGTGGTTGTTCACAGCGACAGCAGAAGGTTTGAAGCAGCTGCAATGTGGGCAGCTCAAGCTTGACTAGACATGTTTTGTTACGTTGACATTTTAATCACAAACACTGAGTATAATGGTTGAAACAGCTTCTTGAAGGTTTTCAATGTAAATGTAAAAATTACTAATTTTCCTTTTGAAGAGTAGATTTTCTGCAAAGCAGTCAAACATCCAACCACATCTGTAGCTTTTTCTTTATTAGGAGATTTTCGGCATCTGTATTATACTAGAGACAGGGGAAAAGTCCTTAATAAAGCATCATCTAACAGGCTTCTCTTCACTTGCAAGATTATGCACTGTCAGTATTAACAAGTACAAGCAGTAATACTACAGCATTTGTACTCACTACTCTATATTGTTCCAATTTCTGGTTGCCTTTAATGAAGAACGGGCATTCTTTATCTCCTGTTCTGTGTCCGTAACGCTTACACCTCCAACCTTTAAAAAACAAAGAGCAGCAGTGAATTGCATCTCTGAGCCAGATCAGAAAAAAAAAACACACCAAAAACATATTTATGCAAAATATTTTCCATGTATTGGAACAAACAGTATAATGTTCATAAAAGTATGGTTTTATGAAAGGCTAGGCAAGGCTACTGCATCCTTCAAGATACTTTTGTAACAACATGAGGTCATAGATTCATAGAATGATTTCAGTTGGAAGAGAAATTAAAGCTCATCCAGTTCCAGCCCCCTGCCATGGGCAGGGACACCTTCCAGTAGAGCAGGTTGCTCAAAGCTTTGCCCAACTTGGCCTTGAATACTGCCAGGGATGTGGCAGCCACAGCTTCTCTGGGCACCCTGTGCCAGCGCCTCAGCACCCTCACAGGGAAGAGCTT
>JANHGB010031615.1:0-15799 GCA_026283785.1 Coracopsis vasa
ATGTCCCATCTTGACCTTCTGCCACACATGGAGGGCTGTTCCCCCTCACCTCTCCAATGCACAAATAAGGCTGGCTGTGCAACTGGGAAATGGCCCCTCACCTTTAAGGGGTGGTCCCCACCCTTAGCCCTGCCCCTGTGGGCAGTTCTCTAGGGGACAGCTTGGCACAGGTCTTCTGAATGTGGTGGGAACTTACAGGTTGCAGCTTGGCACAGGTTGTCTCACTATGGTGGGAACTCCTGGGTAGTGCATAAGGTCTGTGGTAGAGGTCCTAGCAGTGGTGGGGAGTGTGCCTTGGGGGTCTGCAGGTGGGGTGAGGGTATCAGCTGGGCAATGCCTGGAGCCTGGAGGCTTCACCCACCACATCTGGCCTTTGGGGTCCTGCAGACCCCAAAGCCGAGCTGCCCTGTCGCCTTTGGCTGCACCATCCTCCACATTTCTAATTCACCTTCACCTCTCTCTCTTTCTTCTGCCCAAGGGAAGAGTGAGGGTTTTTTGAGCCTGGGCACAAGGCAGGTTTCAGAGACACATTGCTGTGGCCAGTCCACCGGATGGTGAGACCCAGATGGCTGAGGGATGCTTGGTATATTAAAAAGAAGTCTGTATATATTTACCATAATGTGCCTTGTCTCCTCTCTGTCTGAAGCTCTGTATTCGCTTTGAATTTAGGCTTCTGATAAAAATAACCATCAGCGCCAAATTGCATAATAGGTGAAATGTGCTTAACCTGTGGTTTATTTAGCAGCCATTTGCCTATGCAGTTTTATTTATAGTGTTTGTTTCAAAGATTGATGGCAGCTGACAGGAGGTACTGAAACAATTGATAAAGGCGACTGACATTTTGTCAGCTGTCTGGCTGACAGGAATATATTGCTTGCATTTAAACTGGTTTGCGCAAATAAATCATCACTGATGCCAAAATTCACCTTTGGCCTTTTCCAACTGGTTCTTGAAAAGTGGCTGGGAAAGGTGTTTGCTTAAGCAACGAACAACTTGCTTTAAGGAGCAGATGCTTACCCTCAATAAAGTTTTTCCTTAGCAATGCTATTTAAATATTTAAAGTATTATTGAAGTAGTGAATTCTGTTCACGGCAAAGTTGAGGACAAAAGTATTATTTTTCACTTTCAATGTTCTCTAAAAAATATCCACAAACCCACCACATGGTGAAGACCTTTGGGGCAGCTTTTAATATGGATGAGAAGGAAGGCTCCATGCAGTGCATTTTAGTTATCCTTTCTCTTTGAAAAGGTTCTAACAGTCTTTGAAAGGAAGGAAGTCTTGTACCTGCCAAGCCTTTCCACCTATATGTGATTCTTCAAGTGACGCATGCTCTAATCCCACAGTGTTATGCAGATGATCAGGTTGATGAGCTTTGACCTCTTTATTTCTTCACTGTACCTTTCAGCCAATGTAAGCACCTCAGTGGCAAAGAGTTCTGGTGTATAAATACTGTATGGGCAAATTGTATAAGGGGGTATGCCTTATGCAGGTATGGAAAACCAAGGTGGAGTGAGTCTCTTGGAATTATGGAGGACCTGTACTACTATTCAGAGAATCGCATTCTGCTGTTTCAAAGGTGCTGTCTATAGGACTCCTAATTGCCACCCTGTTTCCCAGAGGAGGCAGGGGTTAAGCCAAGAGCAGGCATGATGGAGTGCTCCTCACCTGTCTCTGTGCAGCTGTATGTCTCCATAAGACAATGAGGACACAACTGAAAGAGATGGGGCACAGCCAAGCTCTTTATTAAACCCTTCAAATGAGGAATGGGGGAGCTCTTTTCCAAGACTTGACAATTTAGTTGCGTGTGTTGAAGTTTTTTTCATGATGAAAAGAGCATCAGTGTTACTATAATTGCCTGTACATGCACTGACAGGGCCAGTGAACCCAGATGCTTTTCAGGTTGATATGTTGTTGAGCTATCTTACTTCCCTGGCGTGCCTTTCACTTCTTGGTATTCTTCTTTCCATCTGAACCTCATGCTGTCATGTAACAGTAAGAAGGCAACTCTCAGAAATGTAAATGCAGAAAGAGACTGAATCAGTTCAGTTCCCCAGGCTACATTCTGGGTAGGCTGCACAGGGGTAGATGAAGTTGAAAGGTCATACCCAAACACAGTCTATATCTCTGCAGATTGTCAGTAGGATGCACCCAAACAAAACCCTTGCTACTGATGGAGCAACAGCAATAAGTAATAGAAACAGGGACAGGGGAGAACAGAAAGTTCACCTTAAGCTTAAATACAGCTGCTTGACTGTTTCTATTGCCACATTCATTGCTGAACTCCATGAGATGATTTTAACTGTCTTGGAAATAAATTCATTTGATATAATTAAGTTTACTTGATTCACAGTATCTCTACAGCATGCTCAGTAGCTCTGGACATGAATGCCGATCGATGTCTGCTTCTGCAGAGTTTTTTTTTCTTTTGTCTCTCTGAAACTCCACAGCTTTCCATGGCTGGTATTTTAGCAGAGCTGCAGGATAAAGTCCTGTCTGGGTCTCTCTGTACACCAGCACATGGAGAGTGTTTATTGAAAATGGCTTGGCATTTAGGCTTTTTCCATTGGCACTAATATGCACCATGTCAGGTTACATCAGGCTGTTTTACATCCTATGACTTGATGGGACTTGACATGACCTGACATAGCACAATGTTTGTGTCTCCTTACATCAGAGACTAATAGAAATACAGCTTAATAAAGAGTAATAATGCACAAAACACAAGGACTTTGTTGCTGCCTCTGTCAGAGGCAGGTAGCACATCTTTAGGTTTCTGGCAGACGTTTAATTGTGAGTTTTTTGCAGTAAACTCCCATCTTGCTCTTCATAGCCTGATGTCACAAGAGATCTGCTTCTAGGTCAGAGACCACTTTTTGTCATTCCTTTTTGTAGATGTATTGAGAATGTAGTAATGCAATAGTTCAGGCATTTTGCCATCCTAAGTGATTCAGTTTATCATTGTGGCCTGTAATGTTCTCATTTTCTCCTTCCTTGATCTCTTAATTTGTCGTATTGGAATAAGTGTTGTATTTAGCATGGCTTTCAACTTCTATTTTCAAAGTTTCTCTTTGCATCTCTAATGCTATCCTTTATCTGATCTGCCATCTTCTTGTAATCTACCCACTGTTCAATACTTAATTAAAAAAGTTACTTAGGTATAGTTGAGTGACCTCTTTTGAAACTCTATCAGTTCACTCGCTCTGGTTTCTGTAGTTTTAGTGAATGCTTGCGTAAGCGTTGCTTTGAAAAGTGAAGGTCCCAAAGAAAGCTATGCTGATGTTTCACAGGGAAACTCTCCATTGCTTTTGTGGAAGAAAATACTGCCAAGGTGTGATTTTATAAAGGGGTTTTCTGGGTAAAGGAAGGCAAATCCTTCACCTTACCTTCATGTAAATGAGGCATGAATGAAATTAGGTTTTTGTCTTGAGGTGGAGCTGCTTTTGATGCTGAAAGCCTGTTTGTCTTCTTCAGCTGGAGTTGTCTGTTAGTATTACACATTTTACCACTACTAGGCACACATCAGAAACTGGGGTGCATATAATAGGAGCAAGTGGGCATTAAATAGCCCAGAAGTCCTCAGGGTTGCTTATGGAGCCAGCAATGTAAGAGTTGCAGCAGCCCCCCTTAAATACCATACCAACTTGATTCATCTGACTCTTCACAAATGATCAACCAAACCAAACACAAAACCCTCAAAACCATTTTGCTAAACCAAGACAGTGCACGTGAGGTCTGCTGCTGACCTGTCCATACCCCTACCCCACTTGTGTGGCTGGAGAGTGAGAGGTTGCATTTCTGTACGGACTTGTCTTGGTAAAACTCGAGACTCTCTTAGGACTTGAAAACGAGGCAGGTATCAAGGGATGTCTTAAATGCCCAAGGACAGGATGTGATCAGCGCTTGTCTGCTGAGTGACATGGCATGCTAGACCAAACACTTTGTGGCTAGATGGCCATGAGTCACAGAGGAAGCTGATTCAGAGTTTCTTATTTATTTGGTGGTGTTTGTATATAAATATATGAATGAAATTCCTTGAGAAAAAATCAGCAGGGCCTGTTCTTCTAACCTGGAGCTTTTGAAATTCCTGCCTGGTGTTGCAACTGTTTTGGCAGTAAGCTGGTCACTTCAAATCTTTATACAAGTCTAACTGTGCCCTATGGCTTTGCCTACTCTTAGGTGACGTAAATTTGTGTCAGAAGCAAGGCATATTGCATCCACAGCTGAATATTTATCCACGTTCCAGTGCTTAGATTTGACTGGGTCTTGTTAGTTATATATAAGTCTAATATCTGCTTAAATCCTGTTCATATCTCTTCATTGAAGAGCAAATATAGAAGAGCAAATATATTTCAAGAAATGTTAATAAAAATCACAAAACCATCATTGCTCCTGAAGGAAAACAACCACAAAACTTGAGTGATGACTACAGGTGTGGCAGTGATAGAATGTGTGGTGTCTGCAAGTATTGATATGTGAACGAATGAATAAAAATGCTAGTTGCAGCTTGTGAATAAAGTCTGCAACTGTCTGAACTGCTCAAGAAATACCTTATTCTTCATAAAAGTATGCAAACAAAAAATGTTACCATTTTCAGGTTTATGGATTTTAAATGAACGCTAAAATTAAGACTTGTATCACAGGGAGAAAACCCCTGTATTTAAAATAATCAAACAAGGAAAACTTGAAGCTGATCTTATTGACTGCTTCATAAAGAAATTGTGAAACTTCACTTTACATTCACTTTTTGACATCTTTAAATGGTAATTTAATCTTTCAAATGTCTTTTCGTTCTCTGTCTTCGTCTTTCTTCTTCAAAACTCCCTTTCAAGCTTCTGAAGATACGTGATTTTTCTTTAGTACCAGGGAAAATGGTTTGGAGTATTATCAGTTAAATATATGGAAGTCAGGCTTCTTCTCTTGAGTTGAGGGTGTGGGAGGGAGATAAAACATTCAAAGTCAACTATAGCAAGATGATTTTAATCTGGCAGTTTGGCATCTGGAATTCCATAATTTTACCCGTATCATTCTTTTAGTCTTCCTTAGCTAGGGTATTCCATGTGAATTCTTATGAATATGGTATAGCATCATGGGGACTTGTGAAGGATTCCTCATTTTCTGCCCACTGACTTTTTAAGGCTGCTTCTTCTAAAATGAATTTCAAAGGGGAATTGTAATCTGACTTTTTGCTCCAAATAAATTGTGAAGCTTCTAACAATGGTCCACTCCTCCACAAGGTCTACCATCTAAAATGGCAGCTCAATAACTATGCAGAAGGATTTCTAGACCTCAAAAGACATGTGTTGCATTTCAGATTGTATTTCTTCAGGTCGCTTGTAACCTCCTGCATGAGAATATGGTTGTTTCCTCATATTCTGCTCTTCACCCTGGAAGGCCGTGTAAATAGGGAATGGAGCAGGAAATTTATTTTACTTTCAGAATTAGTCAGATCTAACCTACCACCCCTTGCACTCCAAAAATCTGCTGTAGGTGTTGCCTCTCCTCATCTGCTTCTTTAAGGTCATCCTTCTGTGGTGATCTATGGAGCAAAAATGCCATTTTTCTCTGCTGTGGCAAGGTAAGGACAGCTGTGGCAATTAGGTCTGAGGTATCTCGTGGCAATGGAGTGTTTTGGGTAATTGCAGTACCAGCCACTAGACTCCGCCATACCAGCTGTGGAATACAGTGTGGGATCTGGACTTAGGGAATTCTGAGGCAGGTAGCGCTGTCATCTGAAATCTGAACAGTTGCAATTACGCTGTGACAAGTGATAAGAATTTTCTATTTCAGGAAATATTTGTTTACACTTTGGAGGTGTTGATAGAAAGCTGTGGGGTGAATCATAGTCCTCCTTCAGGAAAAATTTCTGTCTAGACAGCAGGGTGTTCCTCATGCCCAGCAGTAAGTACAGCAAATTTAACATTATTTGATTCTGAATTAAAATGAATCGTTCAAGTCATAATTATTGATGCCCTGTTCTTTCTCGTTTGAATAAACATTATGTTATTGCCTGTCTAGAGTATATCTTAATTGTAGAAACTCTACATTCCATTAATCATTATTACCTCTGCTTCAATATTTAAAAGTTGGAGACAGAGTTAGAATAAAAGCATTTCAGAAAACCTTTGTTTCTAATTGTGAAATGGCCAGTGGCTTCAGTGGATGTGCACAGCTACCCTGTGAGTGTACAGAATTGAGGAGTAAACAGCTTGTGGAGGTTTTAATTTTTTTTCCCTAGAGTTAGCTAAAATATTGCCTTGCCTTTTCCCAGTGCTAATGAAAAGGCCCTTTCAGATCTTTTGATCTGATGTAGCTTGATCAAGATGTATGTGTGTGAGAAGGACAAATCATAATTATTATCTTAGAATTACCCTAAGAGTGCTTCAAGAGTATCAAATATCATTAAAAGTATCATGTTAATATAAAGTGAACCCTATATTGACTGTTGGCATCCAATAAGAAACAATAATAAGTCTCTGACCTGACCCATTCCAAATTGCATTGCTATTCATCAGTTTGTCCCAAAACTGTGTTCTCTCTATTGCTATCATGGCTGTGTTTCTGGTGCAAGCTTAACTCTCTTATCTTACCCATCATGGCTAATGGCTTGCTAAGGAAACTTGTACCCACTCAGTCTATGCAAAACACATCTGAAAAACAGAAATGATATGACAGAAGTAAATTAATCTTTACATTGTTTTTTATCAGTTGCAAGAAGTCATCTCCTTGGTGCTGTGATGTAGAGTGTCATAAGTGATTCCAGTCAAATTAAACTGTTTTCCTCAATTGTTTCCTTTTTTTAAACCCTCTGCTTTTTGAACTGTTGCTATTGTAGTCAGCAGTTTTACCTACTTGAAGTATACATCTGTTGTGTTTCATCGCTTATTATGTCTCCCATTTCTAGATAGCAGCACGTTGTAGTAGCATTATTGCTTTCTGGGCAGATCTAATGATTGACATGCACAAAAAGTGGTCCTGCACATGCATAAAGCTTGAAGAACAGTATCATGTGCCATTCTATGTGATTCTGTGACTTCAGCTAGGAAAGAGCATGTATTTATTTTCACTGGTGATAGCAAGTGTAGTCTGCTTCCCAGGGTAGTAGTTGCAAGGGAAGAAGCACATTCGTAAATGCGGTGAAATGATTTTTGATTCTTTCCAGATTATTGTAGTGGAAACAAAGGCACAGGTTTGGGACTTTTACTGTTCTGGAGACACCACAAAGGAGGGCATGAAGCAAAACCCAGTGGATTTATCTTGAGTTTTTTCACGGGTTTCATCAATGGTTATTGGGTCAGTCCCGAAAACTGAGTGTTTTTTTCCTGGGAAACCCAAATTTTGAACAACACAACATGAAAATAAGGCTGGCTTTTCACTCAAATGAGTTTGTCTGGTTTTAGTGTTTAAGGAAATACATGGATAATCACCAATCTACTTTATCTGCTCTATTTCATAATGAATTTTAGAATAATTTGGAGTGCTACAAAGACAAATGCTTCACCCCTTCAGAGGGACCTACCTAATGTACTTTTCAGGATTGATAAATAGAGCTTGCACTTTTTGACATCAGCCTATTCCCTTGAGTGCGTCTGCAATTGCATTGTATTCGCTATGGGGCCATCTTCTGGTCAGTTTGCTTTTATAAATAACCATGCTATTTATAATTGCATGTAATAGAAAGAGTGCATTAGAAACATTTATGGTATCTACCATAAATGCTAATTAAATTATATGGTGAATATGTGCCTCACTGATTTAAATATGTTAAACACTTCACAATATCGTTATAAATGAACGAACATATGCTTTCTTCTCCCTTGCTACCACTCTATCTCATTATCCTGTTAAGCACCTTAATTTTCTTTGACTCCTCTGCAAGGGAAAAAAAAAATAATTGAAATTCAAAGTTCTAACCAGAATCTGAGACATTTTGACAACAGATTTTATCTTGTGTAAGCTTTCCTTTTTAACCTGATCAATGCGACCCATTGCAAAAGATTCATGTTGTGTACAAAGCAAACAGTGATAGATTGTGCATGGCAAAGTTTCAATGAGACCCTGTATCATTATTAGTTAAATCAAACGTAGTTAAAGGCTTTCTTTTATTTTTCATGAATGGAGAGCTAGTTAACGAAATGAAGTTATTTCTATGCTACTGTGCAAAAGAAGAATGTTCCCTTGGTCTTAAAAGCTGCTTGCAAGCTTTAGAAGGTCACAGACATGTCAGTCACCATCCATTACCCGTCTTTATCATCCATGGAAAATATCTAAGTGCAAAGCTATTTTCAATCTTGTAATATGTCCTATGCTATGCTATGTTCTCTCTGTTTCCTACCCCACAACATTTGTTTTCTACCCCACAACATTTGTTTTCTGTTTGTAAAACCAACAGTGAATGAGCTTGCAAAACTCAGAAGCCGGGCTATAGATTGAGGTATTCATATTTGTTGAAGGCACAACATTTTTTTTCCAAGCACATAGTTATAACCTATTCTTTCTTCCCATACATTGTCATTTGTGCAGTTTCAGCATAACCAATTCTTCTGCATTACAACTGTCTACAGGTTAAGATGTTTATTAATAGCATTCCCTGTAGCTTGTACTGAAGCCAAAGCATAATAAACTTGATTGAATGATTCCTGCCCACTCCGTACTTTGAGTTCAGCCATGATTGCCAACATTAACTGAAAGAAGTTTAAAACTGAGGTTAATTATGTATGCAAATAGCTTCAAGATTACTATCATTATTATTATTGTTATTATTTGTAATGACAAGTGTTAATTCACTAATGATACTACAGATGATATGCTCTGCTGTTGGCCCAAGAAAATACTGATAGAGCACAAATAGTAAAATCCCATCAGTCATTGTTTGAAGAAAGGCATCAAAGTGAGGTTGATTCTGAATGTTAAGACCTACTCACTAGGGACACTGTGCTGCCATTAAAGCCTATAGGAAAATCCCATATGGATTACCTTTTATCTTGGCTGCAGAATACTTTAGGTGCAACTGCAGACTTATTGCAGGAGGCAGAAGTTGCCAAAACCCTATGTAGCTGGACAAGGATCATCTAGATTTGAACTTTTCTGCTTTTCTGTCCGTTTCACCATCCATTTTCCTTTGCAGTCCTCTTGAGTACTGCTCCTTCCCTCCTTGTGTCTTCCTCATGTCAGAGCTGTTTTCTTGGCCTTGTTTCTCTGCCCTTTCACATCTGCCTTATGGCTAAGAAGCTGCAATCCAGACTGGCACCCCAGCCTGTCAGCTCTAGAAGAGCTTTGCTCATATTTCCGATGTCTTCCCTATTATGTCTGAGTTCAACTGTCTTGACTGTTGTTTCTTTCCATCACTCAGTCTGTGATTTCTTGTACATTGGGATGTCTGAAAGTAGCTGCCTACTGGCATCATCTGACCTGTCTTCTGGTTGTATTCCTAAATAATATTTAAAGGAGATCCGGCAGTGAGAAGATTTAATGAGTGCTGTGTTACCTGGGCAGGAGTCAAGTCCTGAGAGGTGTAATCTCCTGGTTGCTCAGCTATCAGTATATCCTAAGACCCCATGCCTCCAAGTATCAGTAGCACAGATTTGCTTTATGGATAGCGGAAATATGCTGTAGTCTGAAGGCAGCTGTTATCAGCAGAGTTGATTGCTGGTGCAAGAACACGTGAAACATTTGCAGAGTATAAGTTCTGAAGACATTTGTTACAGGATGCCTGGAAACAAATGAGGAGGAAAGAGGATTGAAGCTCTCAAAACAGTGGCAGTTCTGATGTTTTTAGCAAGCACACATCTCAATAAAAACTCAGTAGTATATTTGTGCGTATGCATGCACGCAATGATATAACATAACACAGTAGAGGCTTAAACAAACAGTACCGTCCAAAGCAATAGTATAGATTATTTGTTGATCACCCATGTCTAGTGGAAGGTGTCCCTGCCTGTACCTAGGGGGTTGGAACTAGATGAGTTTTAAGGCTCCTTAAAATCCAAACCATTTTGCACTTCTGTGATTGCTAGATAATACTATAAAGAAGCATCTGTACTTTTTAAATGTTGGGGGGAAAAAAGGAAGAAAAGATTGCTATTACCTTGTAAAGGAACTTGTAATTCTCTCCTGCTTGTTGCTTTTCATGTACAGCTGTTAGCACAAGAGTTATAATGTTATAAACCATAAATGGGGTAGGATGGACCCAAAATCTTGTGGACCTACTATGCTTAAAGTAAGAGCCACTCCATCTTTCTATGGAGAAAGTAGTCTAGGAATGATCTGTAAAAGATGTCTGCATACAGCTAAATGCAGTAAGGAGGGATAATCAGATTAGCAGCAGTGGCAAGCATAAAACCAAATGAGCATCAGAAAAGTAGTAGCAGAATGAAACTGATCTGTGCATTGATGCCCGTGACTCCTTTATATAATTTCTGTTATTTCCACAAATACCTTGAAGAAAAGAAACCGGCAGTGTTAAAAGCAAGGTAGTTTTTCACATGGAGCTATGCAGCTTTAAGTAGACATGGCAAAAGCAGAGACTTAGTAAGATAGGAACATCTGAACAGTTAGATTGTTTCCAAAACAAAACACATTATTATTCTGTGTCTTTTTTCTGACTAGAATGGTAAAATCACATGAAAAGTCTTAAATGTTTATAAATTTCATGCTTTTGCAACAAGAATGCCCTAAACTGACACTAGTATTGTGCAGCGGATCCCTCTCAAACACTATGATTGAATTGTCCTGTTTCTCACTGGAGCATAGGCTGAGAGGCCCCTTTTATAAATCTTTGTCCATGACACAGTAAAAAAATGGTTGCAGAATGATTTCTGTGCTGATGTCTCCACTTCTCCCCCTGCAAGTGAAAAGATACGGGTAAGTGTTGCTACATTTCTCATCTCCTTTAAAGCAGGGAAATACTGGGGTCCTCTCTTGTCTCAGACTTCTGCCTGACACAGTGCACACTACTGCAGAGCCTGAGCCTTTTAGCAGTACGTTGAGGAACATCACTGATGCCTGTTATATGTGCTTCTCCCTTTCTCGCTACTCTGCTTCCCTGGGCTTTATTAGATTTCTGTATGGCATACATATGTCCAATTCATTAAGGGAGGTTGAAATATGTTTTTCTCTTGGAAGTCTGCAGAAAGTGTTGAAGCTTGTGATAGAGTGGAAAGTGTTGATGCTGCAGGGTTGTACTTCACAGCCTTGTAAAGCCCCTCAAGGAAGTCTATCTCCTGCACAAATGAGATTTACCCTTTCCAAAGACAGTTCCTCTGTGCTTGAGGAGTGGCACTGCCCGTGATCCTCCTCTCAAGTTTTACATGTTACCACTAGCCCTGGATATCTTTCTACATGAGCACCTATTTGCATCCGTGGCCTAATGAATCTCAACTCTTCATATTGCACTCTGTAAGTGCTGAGATGGTGAAGGATGACTACTGCAGGGTATAATTTCCTCTGCATATGTAAAACAGGTGAGCAGCCTCTAGCCAGGCTGAAAATTTACTGCAAAATGTCTTCAGCAGCGAGAGAAGTTTCTTCTTGTTATTGATGGGGAGACCTGGCATTGAGATCAGTTACTTTTTGATTCTAGAAATAATGCACCTTTTTTGGTAACAGTTGTCAGAAGTGTTCTTTTTAATGTGTAGAAACAAGAGAAAACACAAAATTGAATATTCTTCCTAGTTTTAGCAATGTTATGAAGGGCATTGAGCAGGTTTTCATGTTTTACAGTCCATATAAATATGGTATGGCCCAAGTCTCTCTAGCTTAGCATGTTAAAATTATAGCTGTAACATGTATAGAAACATTTATTCATTTAATTAAATGCACTTTTCCATTTCCCAAGATAAAGGATTTTGGAGCAGGCTTCACAGATCACCTTGATTTAGCTCTAACTACATTCATTTAAAAATGTTTGCTGTGCTGGACATTTCAGCTTCTTCCAGTCTGAGTTTGCCTGCTGTGAATATTGCTCTGGTTGCATGGATCATTGAGCAGAGAACAGATATGTCCTTCATTGCTCTCCTCTAATAATCAGTAGGGAAGTTGCAACTTATGTTTCCTGTAATGAGGTTCTCAAACAAACAAACAAGCAAACAAAAACCCCTCTTTGTAGCTCATGGGAATAGATGTTCTCTGAATTGTCTTGCTGACTCACTCTCATTGTAGGTGCTTATGCTTTGGGTCCCATGGTGTTTGATTGGGGAATGGGTTCACATTTGAAATTTGCATCTCTGCTTTTTTCACTTGCTTATTGCTGGATGTTTACTTTCATCTACTTGAAACCTGCAGACTTCAATTTTCATTCCTAAGAAAAGAAAACACATGGAAAAGCAAGTCTCGTACTCATACACACTTAAACTCATGAATGTCAAAAACCTATTTTACTTCTTTTTGCATCCAGTGTTGTCCCTTTCCCTCAAGACCTTCACGTAGGCACGGTGGCTCTGATACTATCTCAAATAGCAAACATTACTTAATAGCTCTAATGAAATCTCATCAAGCAACTGATCCCTAAAGGGTATCTGCTTTGGTAAGTGCATGTAAAAATAATCTAGTTATAAATCAAACAAATTAGTTGCTATCTATTCCTTTGATGTTATTGTGCTGCTGATAAACAGAAAATCCTCAGGAACTGGCATGTCATTTTAAGTCTGTGTTTCCCATTCAAAAGAGAACTGTACCTGGCTTATTGTCTGTGTTTCCCATTCAAAAGAGAACTATACCTGGCTTAATTTCAAATAATGAAGAAAGGTGGTTGTTATGGGCATCTTTGTAGTGTCCTGCACCATTGTGTGAGTGACTTAAGGCACCCTGTTTCTCATTCAGATCCATACAGAATATGTCCCTGGCCTCTTCCGTAACTAAAGTCTCTGTAACACTAAAGGCATCTGCTCCAAAAAGATGAACTCAGGACAAAAGAAATCTTTTTACAAGATTGTATGATAAATCAGCAGTGTGACTATCAGCAGGCAGTCTATGTTTCTGCTCCCCAGGTCTCTTTCCTGTTCAGGCCAACAGTTCGGCCTGTACAAAATTGCAGTGGACTTTGTCAATATTTTCATTAACTTGGAGTGAGGCGTTTGCAGTAGCTGTAGAGCAAGGAAAAATAAGATCTAACTGTTGGAATTGTTGTGTTTGGGCGAGTGTAGAATTCACCCACTCACAATGAATTTAGGTTGATGGTAGCATTTACTTTTGAGGTCACCCTCAGAAGTTTCTCTCCTTCAGGAATATATGTCTTGATCTTACTTAGCTTTTGCAACAGTTTATAAAACCATATCAGTTTTGAACCTTTAAGTCCAGGTTAGACGAGGCTTTGATCAACCTGGTCTTGTGGAAGGTGTCCCTGCACATGTCAGGGGGCTGGAACTTGAGGAGCTTTTTAACTCTTCCAACTCAAACTATTCTATGACTCAATATAGACCATTTCTTATAGCAGCAACGTTTTTTCACTTGAAGACTGAAAGAGCTTTTCCTTTATAACAGTTTCAGTGGCTTTTAAAGTGATTGCCAGCAGTAATTTTATACCACTGGACTTGAGTTACTAAGTAAGATAAGTAGACCTGGCTTGGTTCTCTCTGGGAAGACCCATTTCTGGGGTGCAGAGTGCAGATGCTATACAGAAGCACTTACTGGATAGTTTTCTGCTTAGCCTGAAAGCCCTCACTGCTCTGGAACCTTAAACTGAAAGACAGTAAACAGTCTTTTCTTTCTCCTTTCTTCAGTAATCATGACCATTACCTGGGCTAGGGCATGTGTAGAAAGGCCTTTAGCCATATCTGCAGTGTATCACATGAGGAGATGCATCTCATCACCAGGAGAAAGTAGAACACAAGATGTGTACCAGGAGAACTGTATGTCCATTTTTATGAAGGTGATAACCAAGCTGACCATGGAGCAATCCCAGTTCACACTCAAGACTGCGGTGGTGCTATGCCAATAGAAATTGTGCAAGAGATGAGAGTATAATGTGCTCTGAAAACATGTAACTATCTTACCATGCCTAATAGCAGTTAGCATTACAGCAGAGGTAATGCATAGTTACTGATTAGGATAGTTTGGAGCCTGTCACTGATGCATGGAGATATATCCACCAGTTCTATTAGGATTAATCCCCTGTCCATTGCTCCTTAGGTATTCTCCTCCTGCTTCACTGAGAAAACCCATTTCAATTTTTGCCCAGTTCAGATAAATAGTACTGCCAGCTAAAATAGGATTTGCTTTCCTGCTCACCTTTCCAGGAAGCCATCCTTAACTGTATTTTTGAACAAAACTTCTTTCTTCCAACTTCGTATAAAAGAATATAAAGGGGCCTTATTCTGCTTCTTGTCTCCACCTTCCAGCTCAGGGGGCTGGTACAAGTTGAATAGCTGGTCTTACTATTAAAGACTGAGGCAAAGGAGGCATTAAGTACCTCAGCCTTTTCCTCACCCTTTGTTGCTATGTTTCCCCAATGAAATATGTGGGAGTGGTTGAGGTGGAGTGATTTTACTTGCTACATAATGAATTCAGTATGCAGGCATATTTATGTACAGGGAAAAGCTTAAGCTCAATGTGTCCCTGTATGAACTAGTTCCCTTTTCATAGTACCCCTTGCAGCAGTGGAACACAAGAAGTAAATGTCACACTGGCTGTCACTGCAGCAGTTCCATACTCAGCAAACCTTGTGACAGCAAGCTGTTAACCGTGACGTTTGGTTGGTAGAGCAGTGGAAGCCAGAGAAAGCAGCTTCACGTGATGCTGTACCTGGAGAGCAGAGTGGGAATATGCTGTTTGCAAAGACAGTCTTCTGGTTTGGAAACAGAAAGAGGAACAAAACTGGGAAGACAAGAAAAAGTCATAATGTTGAAGTATAACTGCAGTAAGAAAGGGAACATTGCAGTCAAATATCCCCTACAGGGCTTTTGGGCCATGGTGACTCACAAGCTGAGCTGTTTTGGGTTTTTCTCTCTGAGTGCATAAAGCCTGTAGTGTGTACAAAGGATACACACAGAATTCAGGGGTACTTGGTGATGGCTGCTCTCAATTTTCTTTCTGACACAGTAGAATGTTGGTGAAGTGATGGCTTTTATCTTGTGCTAGTTCTATTCCCCTTGCCATGTAAAGTCTTGGCTATCACTTGGCAGCTACAACTCATGCATAAGTGATGCAAGGGCCAGTGCTCTGACTGCCTTGTCTGTAGAGATCGGCAAAACCACATCTCCCTCCCCTGTCACTTCCTTCCTTTTCATGGGATCTGTAGTCTGGCTGTGATTATGCATAGATTATTGTATGCATCTGCCATGGTTTAACCCCAACCACAACTAAGCACCACAGAGCTGCTCACTCACTCCCCCCCACGGTGGGATGGGGAGAGAATAGGAAGTGAGGAAGCTCATGGGTTGAGATAAGAAGAGTTTAATAGTTGAAATAATAATAATAACAATATCATGATAATAATAATAAAAGAAAAGTAACAAAAAGACAGAGAAATAAACCCCAAGAAAAACAAGTAATGCAATACAATAAAAATTTCTCACCACTAACCAAACGATGCCCAGCCTGTTCCTGAGCATCATCCCCCTGGCCAGCTTTCCCTCTAGTTTATATGCTGAGCATGACATCATATGGCATGGGACATCCCTTTGATCAGGTGGGGTAAAGCTGTCCTGGCTGTATACCCTCCCACTGCCCAACCTCCCCACCAAGAGTGAAAAACATCAAAGCTCAGGATCCTTCCCTATCAGTAAATGCTGCCTCAGTGTCTTTCAGAAGGACCCTCTGCAAACGTGCTCACAGTGATGTGGAGCTCTGAGCAGCCCTGACCCA
>JANHGB010031618.1:0-45339 GCA_026283785.1 Coracopsis vasa
GGCAGGGACACCTTCCACTAGACCAGGTTGCTCAAAACCCCATCCAACCTGGCCTTGAACACTTCCAGAGATGGAGTGTTCACAACACTACCAGGCTCCCCTCTGGGTATTCTCCAAAATGTCTCACCGAGTGATGGTCTGCTTCACTCCTATTGATAGAGAGTCTCCATGGATTAACCAATTTCTGTCATTAACTTGAGCAGCAATGTAAGAAGTTTCACTTCACTGTACAAGTTGAATTTTAAGTATGTATCCCCAAAGTTTTTCTTTATTATTTTCAGCTGAAATTACACAGAAAATGATGAGATTTTTTCAAACAGTTTAAAAGGTAAGGTAAATATTTCTGGATAAAGAGAAGAATGATGAAACCTTCAGGGAGACTGACAGTAAGATTAATGGCTGAAAGAAAGAAACTGCCTTCTACCAGAAGATACAGGACACAGACATTTGCTTTGATTGTCTTCATTACTGTGCTGAGGCAAGTTGAAGTAACTGAAATTTCTCTTCGTACATTTATTTTCATTTTATACAACTAAAACCACTTTTTTTTGAAAACATATATTTAGCAATATGATAAAGTTCTACAATTTGTCAAAGGGTGGTTTATTAGGAAATCCCAAAACTTGAAATTATATTTTGTCCCCTTTTCATCTTCCAAGTTCTCTTTCAGAAGTTTTGACTTTAACCAAGACAGAAAGAATAAGCACAACTTCAAACTTGCAAAACTAAAGAATGTAAAGAAGCTAAGAACAAAAATTATTGCAACTTATTTTTCATCAAGATATTTTTGGAAAGCAGATTACAGTTCTCAGTTAGTTCTCAAGGTAATGCTGCATTAACATGAAGGTGGTGGTAGAATTTGTCCTAGTGGTGCTTCTGAGAGCCTAGGCAGCCCCTCTGCTCACAGAGGAGCCCAAAGCAGACGTGAGCAGCCAGAGATAGCAGGCCTTGGCATCGCCTAGTGTGAGGCAGGGAAGAAAGTATTTAAATGCAATCCTTTTTAAAACTGCAGGGCTGTATCTTCAACATAAACTGCTTATGCTTTGGGTTTGGGGATGGCAGTGAATATTATTTTCTGTACATATATCTTTCTTTCTACTCTGTTTCTTTTTGGCAAAAACAAGCAAACAATACTTGTTTGTGTGCTGTCAAGCAATTGCAATTTGTCTCTAAGAATTGGAAAGTTACCAGAAATTTGTGTGCAAAATTTATTCTTGTTTACCCCAGGACCTAAGGAATTATAGACTCACTATTTTACTGCCAGTTGTCCCAGAATTATTCCTGTGCACAGTTCAAAGACAGCTAGGAAACCATTTAAACAGTCTTAATGTAATATTCCCACTACAGGTTGGGTCCTCAGAAAATCACAGAGCTATAGCAGTTCCATCTTTAGCACACAATGACTGGGAGGCCTTCTGCTGCTCCTACAGTTCTGTCAAACATATTTGATCAATCTTCATAACTTAATGATATCAGCTTGACAGTGTTTAATGAAGATAGTTAATGTTGCCTGATGGGTTTTCAGTAATATTTTCTCCAAAGTGTCTAGACCAGTGGTAATAATAAATTCTTAGAAATCATTTTGTTGGCAAGAATGACTTGTATCTCATGTGTAAGCCCTGATGGTTTCCTTGTGGGAGAAGTACCTGTCTATGCTGTATACTGCAACATCAGATGAAACTGCTGGAAAACTCCAATCAGTTTAGCTTTGGGAAATCAAATTGCTAAACTAGACCTCCTTTTTGTTTGTTTTCATTCATGGCTTTGGGGTGTGTTAGGCAAGAGGAAAATTATACGCATGGTAAAAGAAAGGGAAATTCCTGAAAAAATACCATTTTTTAGTATCTAGTGTCAGTGTAGAATTGGTATTCATCATTTTAACCAGTGAATGAGATTGCTACAAACACCAATATCATAAATATGATATTTGTTCTTCTACAGTTTTTGTAAATATTTTGGCAAGCGTCTTCACGCCTATTCCTATCCCCAGTCTGTAGGTCAAGCGCTCCCTTGCAGGATCCTGTGCAGCCAAATGTTTTCTGCTATTCCTTCTTCTCCTGCTGTCTTTTCCTCTTTCCTCTCCTCACTGTCATGTCCCTTTGGTTTGCCACTTTGCTTGTCCTTTCCCAAAAGAAGTTTGTGCCTTCTGCCACCCCAAATCAAACATGAAACTAAGAATGTAACAGTATTACACTGAGATGATGTTTACCAAGATCACCCTGTTCTCAGTCCTTTGGTGTTCTTGCTTTATGCAGTGGTTTTGCCTTGTCTATTTGCCTGCAAGCTTTTCAGAACTCACACCGGCTCTTATCATCTGTTTCACAGTGATTTTTTGCATAACAGGGCCCTATCGCTGTGTCCTTAGGCATGACTGTAATGAATATAATAAACAAAATAACTTATCCACTTTCTTCCACTTGACTGAGCTTTCTTTTTCATTGTCACTTCTCCACTCATAATGCATGAAGATGAGTCTGAGTGAAGAATGTGGTTTTCACAACATTTAAATTATCTGTAAAAAAAGCCAGATGGGATATTCCAAATGTAGACAACAAATGATGTTCAGAGGAGGCTTCCCTGGGACTGTTTCAAATCAGTAGCCGTATAACCCTTAATTCAGTACTGCAAATCAGCTTTCCTTATCTTCTCAGCACAAATGTTTGGAAGGATAATTCTGTTCACCAGGTCTTCTGTTTTTAAATTTCTTCAAATTCTTACCCTTTATATGACATCATTACAGCTTTTATGGATAAACATGTATTCTTTCACTTCCTTAGTATGGGAAACACTAGCAATACAACCCCGTTTTAGTATGAATACACAGGTTGTATCTTAGAAAAAGAGGCATCTATACTACAGTACTGTATTCTTAGCCTGAGGTCTAAGTACATGCCACAAAAAAACAGTAGTCTTTGAAATTTATTATCAGTGGGCCTGAAAATATCCCAGAGGCACTATTCATTTTTGGCTTATATGTCTCCCCTCTCTGTCAGCTGTGTTGGCCGCAGTTATTTACACATCTTTAGGGAGAAACAGATGTCAGCAATAAAGGCAATAATAGAGCTGATTCAGTTTTTAGCTATTAGCCAAGATCTGCAAGCAGATATCTTGATGATACTCTGCATTTGCCGTGATAAATGTGAAAACATTTAATGTGGAAAGGCTTCAAGAAAATGCAGTTATTTCTAGAGAGATTAACAGTAACTGGACTATAATCACGTTCAAAACCATTTTGTTTTTCCTTTGCAAAAGTCCATTTTCACCTTTTGAAAAACAATGGTATCACCTAAGAACTGTACACATTCAGGGGTCCTCCCTTGAAAATGGCATCAGTGTGAATTCCATTGTGGCGGTTTTTTTTGTACTCTCTGTCTTTTTTGTTTGATTGGTTGTGGTTTTGTTTTTTTTTTGTTTCATTTTGGTGTTTGGGTTTTTTTTATTTTACTTTATTTCTATGAGGGATGGAATTGTAGCGAGAAAAATCAGTTGCACATAGTTTGAATGAGTAATTATCATGCTCGATGCATACCAGTGTTGTGTTGTGTGGGTTAAATACCGCAGGAGATCAGTTCATGGAAATATTACCAGAAACATATTCAGTTTTAATAGTGTGTTTATTCTCCTCTTGAGGCTCTAGTCCTCTGTGAAATGAGGCCTCTGTGAGCCAGCTGCAGCAGCCATTCAAGGCATTTACTTGGGTTAAGCAGTAAGTTGAGGCAAGCGTGAAGTAGCTCACTGGCTGCTCCTGGCTCGGAGATGGAAGCTGCAGAACCAATGTAAGCATCAGCTCTGCTGGCTGCCTTGGAAGGAGCTGTAGGCAAAGCCCAGGGCAAGCAGAAAGGATAAGTCAGACTTTTCACTACTTGCCATTGGTTTTGATATAAGAAGTACTGCTGCTGATCCCTGCAAGGCAGTAATCACATGCACTCACAACATGAAGCAAAGTAATCAACTGGCAAAGTGATATAATCTGAAAAACCATTAGCATTCTAATGACTCTTGGAGATTTCATTAAAATCGGTCACTTACTAATTGTTCGCATTACTGGAAATTTGAGTAAAATGTTGTAGGCTTTTTCCATGGCTGAAAAGTTAGGACACCCTCTTTCTTGCATTCTATATACAAAATTAAAAATAAAGAGTAATAGATTTTTCTCAAGAGGCTTTAAGACCTCCATTTGCAATCACTCCCTTTGCTATTATACTAATCCCAGTACCAATATTTAACTTTTCTTTCTCTATACCTCCTTTCCAAAGAAGCCACCACAAACCTAACCTTTTTTAAGTGTGAAGTCTATTACCTGTACTTCTCTTGGCAGCTCCCTGAGTTTTTAGATCATACTTCAGACTCTTTTCTGTTAATTAGTTTTGCTACCTCACCATCATTAGCCAGTTGTGCTCCCTGATAATGACTCCATTTATGGATGGCCAATAATATGGAAACTGAACAAGAGAGAGCTTATTCTCTGAAACAAGGTACTGCATAAATTCCAGCAATAAGAGGGAAAATGGTTAATGCAATACAGATTTTATAAATTTTGTGTTTTCTTCAGAATTTTGGCAGGCTCAACTTATCTCTGGATTAGACCTACCTCCTTGATGACCAACTTATGATAAACTTCTTTGGAAATATTCTTTCTGCCTCTCTAGTTCTCAAATCCGCACCTTTTAAGCGTCCAAAACATCGGTTCCCAGAGCACAGGAAGGTCCCTTGCACTGTAAACTAGAACAGCTCTCTCCAGCCCTACACTGGAACATAGTAGTCCCGTTGGGGCGTGAGGCAGGATGTCAAAGGAGTCTACCTTGATATCTGGTGACTGGATAAGCAAACTGACGTAGGGATTTCTGGGTACCTGGAAAGACATCTCTATTCAATGCTCCATTGTATTAACTATTAAAGCACTAATAATCAACAAGGTTTTTTGTAATATTCATACAAATAATACAGATATGCTCATCAATTTTCACAATCACTTGTTTTGTTTGTTTGATAATGGAGTGTAAAATCTTTGTAAGCCTGGAAAATACACTGTAATTTGCCTAAAATGCAGTCAGTTTCTTCTGTCCTCTTACACTGTGTGACACTGCGTGATGATGTCCAGTTGACTTCTCCAGCTGTTAGACGAAATTTCAGTTTGCACTGGCTTATCTGCATTATCTGATTCCAAGCAATTCTGTGATATGTTTTTGATAGTGTCCATCAAAATAAATCTGTACCCTCAGGCAGCAAATGAAGATTGATTGGTGCCAAATACATTGTATATTTACAGGTAATGAATGGGCTGTCAATGCATGTTAATAATGGGGAATTGGTTGTTAGGGAGTAGGAATTTAACAATGCCTGGAAACTATCTGTTAGCAATAATGCTGGAAATAAATAACCACCTGAACTGCCTCTCCAGCTAAGAGCTGTCTGGCATGGATTACTAGAACTTTGTTATTGAGACTATTGAAGTATCTTACATCTTCTGATATATACAAGCTGTCTGTGTATCTTATATCTGGTAGGGGCAGTGAGCTGTAATTCCTTCAATGAATCTAATACTGAGAACTGGTGCGTTAACTATCTGACCTAATGAATAAATACCATAGTATATGTGACACAAACACCACCAACATTCTTCATCCATAGCCTGTCTCGTGGGCCAAGTTACTGTACTATTTCCATGGTACTATAAGACTAAACTGTGCATCTACTCACCCCAAGTAGCACCTTAGTTTGCCAAATAGATCTTTGGCAGACTGTGCTACTACAGCCTATGCTGAGTGGTATGTTTTTGCCCACTTGGCGTTCACTGCAGGAAACTTATCTGAGAAACAAAGCAGTACACATTGTACATTTTATTAACACAGTCTGGACCTTTAGACAGTCTGGAAGCTTTATATTAAAGCAGTCTTTTTTTTACCATAATAATGAAATGTAGTCACTGACTGTTTTTATCTGTTTGTGTAGTGTCAAATTTAATAAAAATGCAATTATTTGAGACAGGCGGCTTCCCCAGTAATCTGTTTCAATATTCAGGTAATCATATCGTGTCGTCTTTCACTATCAAGTCACAACTGAAATCCATGGTGTACACTCCCAAACTACAAAAGGATTTGGGATTCCTAAAACTACTCTGGATTTGGGATTCCAGATAGCCAAGGAAACACATGTAGCCCTTATTATGCCAGGTTTGCTGCTGTTATGCCCTCTTCAAAATAATTCTAAATAACTTTTGAGGATGTGTCTTGACAAAAGCAACTGGGGAAAACATGAACCAGAGGGGGAGTTAGAAGGATTCTAGTTGGAAGTTTTATTGCATATCAGGAATAAGGATTTCTTTCCAGTATTTTGGTTGAAAAACAAATAAAGGCTTCCGGTGCTACATTGCTACTGAATAATGTTCTCTTAATCAGTGTACTGCTTCAGCTATTTTTATCACTAAAAATGTGCTATGTCTAGGCATGGATAGCAAGTGACTGGATATTTATTGCTATTTTATGATGCAGCTTCACTTGCCAGGTTGAGAAAAAACATGCAGAAAGTGTTGTGATATAAAGGTGGTCCTTTACATCATAAGCAAGTTCAGTTCAGAGCCTTGATCAATGAAGGATTTTCATTGCTGATAAGTTTAATGAAATACAGGCTAACCTTCTTGTGCCAGAACCCAGCCTTTTTAGTAAAAAGTTTAAATCCTACAGTAATTTCTACAACTGGATTTCAAGTAAGAACTTTCTTTTTAAATGCATTAATTTAGTAACCCACTAACAGTTTCTAAAGTACTTTATCTGAATTCTACTACTTTTTCTTCAAACAAGGTCTCCTTTTTGCTACATTTTGTGAAATTCTGTTTGTCCAGTTTTCATTGATCCAAAGTATAAAATTCCTCTTTTTACTTCTTTTAAGAACTTTTTTCCATTCTTTCAAAATATCTTCAGGAGCTATGTATGCACTCAGATAACCAGAAATAGATTCTCTTAGAACATCTGTCTCGCCCTGAGCTTGCTCCTCAGTATAGGAAAAGTGGCTTTGACTCATTTGAAAAAAATATGTTCTAGAGGCTGCAAAGTTACTGTTTGAGAACCTCTCACTGTGCATGTGCAACAGATGACTTTCCAAGAAACTAGCAAAAAGCTTTTGCAGAGGCACAGATGTGTAGGGAAGCAACATCCCACTGGTGTCAGATAACTTGCAGGCTTTTCTCTGAAGTACACATAATCTATTCTGAAACATAACTTTTTTTTGGCCAAAATATTCTACAGTTTGGTTATTTTTTCATTTGGATGTGTTTAACTCATTGTGACTCTTGTTTCTTAGCTTCTTTCCTTAGTACCTCTTATAACCTACTACTGAAAACAGGACAACAGATTTAAGGGATCTTTTCTCTGCCATTCTGCAGCCATTTGTTTTTATGTTGTATGACTGCTTCTTCCTCATCCTAAACAGTTGAAGTAGAGCACAATAAAGAAGTCATTCTACTGTGAAGTTTGTGGTAGAAAGCACATTCAAAATACACATAATAAAAGTCGGAGAAAGAAGGAAAGTAGAAAAGCATGAGTAGCTCAATTTTGAACCTCAAATCCCATTTAATTTAGTTCAAGCATCTAATTGAAAGCTTTGGCTTTATTTTGCATTATTGGAGTTGATATTTTGTCTCATTCTCACATTCCTCAGGTCATTTTACCTTTTAAAATATATTAAAGCTATCCAGACGTTTTCAGTAAGTAGAATGCAGTAAAACCAAGGAACAAACCCAGTGTACATTGCATTTCATAATTTCATTTTTCATGGGAATTTAAATTAATGCAAGACCTAACACTTGCTCGTTTATGTGCTGTGTATGCTATGGCCTTGACTTTCAAAAGCAGTTTAGAGGGCTTCCTTTCAGCAACGCTTTTGAGAGCTGAGAGCATCTGTCAGTCAAGAATACAAAGACTGTGGCTTGTCCTAATTGTGTCTGAGTGCACCATTCTTGGCTATATGATTCTGCAACTTGCCCTTTAAATGTGACCTTTTCATATAGCAATAAAAAAGATATGTTTATCTGGAAGCAAATCAAAAGTTTTATTTTAGTATGTATAGAGTGGGAAGCTAAGAGGAATTTCAGCTTGTTGCTGCTATCAGAGATTCAGAATAGAAACCATGCGAAGCACACTGGAAGAGTTTTGCATCAGTATGTGGCAGGCAGCAGGTTCTGTGACCGATCTGATGCACCATTTCACTTCCATTTGATATGAACTCATGGTATAACAAATGCAGCAAGTAGGCTCACCATGTAGTTTCCATGCACTGTAGCTCAAGTACATGCTTTGAGGAAAGCAAATAAAGTAGCACTAGGAATAACGATGGGCTGCAGTCCCACACCCACCCACAGAATACTTTGAAAGAAAGCAGCCTGGCTGCTACAGACATCTCTACCAGTGAAGATCAAGGAATGATTCAGCACACTTCTGCTGGATTCCTCATCCAGAGCTCTTTTTTCTCAATCCCTACGGATGAGACTTCGGGAGATAAGGCTGTAAGACTAGCCATGACCATAATGTTGAAATACCTGCTCCACATGTGAAGGTTGCCTTGTGATTCTGCCTGGAAATGCATTTGTTCTGAGTGGTGGGTCTAGCCCTGCCAGCTAATGCTACTTAACTCTGATATGTTTATTTCACACTTGAGTGCTGCCAGCCAGAGTGCACTCAGCAACACTTCAAAGTGAAACTTTCCAGTGGAATATATTTATTGCCCAGATCCAAGGCTGGTTGGTATGTCTCAAACATAAATGTGATGGAACCATAGACTGTGCTATTGTGGTTCTTATGCAGTTCCTGCAAAAAATGTCAAAAAACATGGAAATGCGGAACATGATACATACGAGTGTCTGAAGAAGGTCTGCCTTTCCATCTATTGATATCTTTTCTGTGTTTGTTATGTTTCTGTTAACAGAGATCTGATCAAAAAGTTGCAGTTGGAAACACAAAAAGAGGGAAGACAGAGCTTGGTTGATGAGTAGGAAATTACAAGTGATTAATTATATTAATTTTGCAAACAGAAATGAAAAGAGAGAAACAAGTTTTAAAAGCTTTTATATCTTTGAAGTACCAGCAAATACAGATCGTTTCTTTTTTTGACAGAATACTTGAAAAGTGGTGAATTTTATGAAGGAAATGACAAAAAAATATTTCCCAGAGCTCAACTTGGTTTGTCTCATAGACATTTTTTAACTGATTTAGATGGTAACTTGTTGATTAATATAATTAATGGATACTAAAAGCCCAACTTCTGCAAAAATGAAATAAAATACAAATGTGTTTGGATTACCTGTAAAGAAGCTACATTGCATTGGAAATTAAAGACTAGCCTGAAGTTGAACTTTATTCAATTATTTTTATAGACAGATTTGCAAAAGTTTGTCTTCTCGATGTGAGATGAGGAAGTGTTATCAAAGGACCAAGATATTCAGGAAATTTGAAGTTTCTACAGTTGGTAAACAGGAAGGCAAGAAATTATGATCAGTACAAAGCCTTTGATTCTATTTCTAACTTGTGTAAGCATAGGAACAAAGGACCTTGAAACACTTATTATTAATCATATGGAAGATTTATATGAACTTGTGCCTTGAACTAAAAAAAAACCAAAGCAACATAACAATCTGGATTTATTTCAAGCAGGGAGAAGATAAGATTTTCTTCTTTTTTATCTTCACATTCATTTTCTTTATTTCTGAACTAGGATAAAAATGGGAATAGAGTAATCTGGTCTAGCTAAGATCACTGTGTTGGTATTTGCTTCTGATCTGGTTGCTTTGAACAACTTTAGGTTATGAAGAAAAATTTTTTTTTTTTATAACTCAAGCAATATGGGGAATTGAGTCAAAAGTGTGTCATAAAATTTGTATTTGTCAAAGTTAGGATGCAAGTAAGGGCAGTGAAATGTGGTTAGCTGGCCCTGAGAATCTAGCTACAAATATTTGGGATGAGAGAAAGAAATACCTAGTTTTTACAAGTCTATATATGTATGGGAGTAGTCAAGACAGGTGTTTGCATGAACTGAAAACTCTGGAAGCCTCTCCACCCCTTTATTAAAATGGAATATACCAAACATATTTACAATATCAAGGTTTAAGTAAAATGTCAGTAGCACTGCTGCTAGGTCAACCTGCTTTCTTGATCCTAAATCAGGAAAAGCTGTGAAAAATTACCACAGTCTTCATAAATAGTTTGTTTAATTCTAGTCCTAGAAATGGATTAATTAACTGCACTGTAGATTTCTACTACTAGAGGTGAGACATTTATCAATCAACCTAGTAAAATGTTATTCATTGTACTATTTGAGATGAAAATATAGATCCAGAATGTATAAAACTGTGGATCTGGGCTAGTGAAAAGGAAAGTCAAAGTTCAAACCTTTTGACAACTGGATTAGCATCAATCATTTGGAAAGCTTTACATGAAGAACTAAAGGAAAAGGAACAGTACCCATGAAAAATAATATATTCTAGGGAGACAAAATAAAGAAATAACAACTTGTGCAGAAAAAGCACAAGGATTGAATTATTTTTGAAGACTTGAATTAGCAATAAAGGGATAAGTAATTACAGAACGATTTTTAAAATTTCCTCTAAAGCTTCAAGTCATGTACACTTTCCCAGGGAATTTTTATCATGGGGCTGGGAAAAAAAAAGAGAAGCTTTAGACTTCCTATGTCAAAAGTTCGTATAGAAATAAAGAATAGTTCTTTACTCTTTACAACGTTGTTCTTTCTAGGCAAGGGGCTCTTTTGGCTATTCTGAGACCAAAATTAAGGGGCGTCGTAACTTGTGTTCTTTTAATAGAGTCAAAAAGAAGATACTAAATAGTTCAATTTGAGCAACATATTATAGATGTTAATAGTAAATATGAGAAGTCAGGTTTGACTTTGTTAAAGGTGGTTTTGCAGTTATTGTGGAATTCGGCATGAAAAAGATTAATATATTTCTCAAACACAGTCCTAAAGAAAGTGCCAATATGCTGCGTAATTGTACACAACCTATGGCATTGGCACTAAACCAACCATGTGTCACTCTGGTTGGCTTTCCTATTAGAGACAGACAGATGTGACATAAGTGGGACTAGATATTACAGACACAGTCAGGGGCCCGTCTGAAGGAATGCTAAAAAAGTCTTTACCTTATTTCACTGGCATTTTACACATATTTTTAGGTCTGGAAAATTGTGGGTGGTAGCATTTATTTTAATCCTCTGCTTTGTATTGAAAATGTATTTGTTTCTTTTAGGTTGACCATGTTATTTTATTATTTCCTCTTGATGCCTGATCGAATTGTTTTGTGTCTCTTCTCCCTGCATGTTTTTGCCTTTTTTTTTCCCTTTTTTTTCTTTCTTTCTCAAATAATCTGGGAATCTTATAGTCATTCCCTATTGATGCATCTTAATGTGAACTTAGACTATCGTGAATAAGCCAACCTGGTAACTAATAGGAGGTTGTCACCCAGAAGCAGAACTATGTTATGTTTTAGAACAGCTCCTTAAGTCTGTTCTTTCACAACATCTTCCTTAATCTGATCTTTTCTGTGTAGCAGTTGTTGTTGCACTTATAGCTCTACTCCTTCACTTTGCTACTGCTCCAGGGCGAGGTACCTTGTGCTTCACGTGTGGAAGATGGCATGAGGCTTCTGGCTCCTGAATCTGGCTTTGCTGCTCTGTGGTTCTGTGGATCTTTGAACAGCAAATACTCCTGCATACTCCTGCTTTTCTGCTCTGGATCTGGGGCCCAAGAATTTCTACCAAGCACAGAGACAAGAGGGTGATTAGCAGGTTTTTCTCTTTCTGAGAGACAGCAGCTCTCCCCTCCTGCTGCCATTCTCCAGCCATATTTAGCTCCTACTTTGGAAAAGAAAAATGCAGTCCAGCTCACTTCTCATGAAACCTTAAGAAATCCCATGAAAATTAATAGTTAGGGTTATAGAGTTGAGGTATTCAGTCTGAGTAAAAATGACAGACCTGTTCTACCCATTGAGCCTGGATCAGCAGTGGTTTGCCTGTAGGGACCCTATGAATTTACTTGGCATACCAAAGTACAGCCCTCAGGTATGGCGTTGATTCAGGTGCTGTAGACTGCGCCGTGATAGTTTCTGTGAGATCACATCCATGTATTACAAAATGAGTCATCACAATAAACTCTGCTGGGCACAAAGCAGTTCTCCCTGTGCCAAAGTGAGGCATGTGTATGTGGGGCACCGAGGGCTGCTGAATGTGTTGCTCTCAAGTCCCTGATTTATCTATGCAAGCAACACATTAATACTGACAGCAGGAAAAACCAAATGTTACAGCAATGATTTACATGCTATAAGATGAGGTTTCCGTAGGTTTTGCTTAGTCACCTGCAGGATGTTCATTTATAAACACGTACAGAGTCAGATGCTTACTGCAGGTAAATCCTGTTCAGAAGCTGTTAGCTACAAAAATCAAATACACTTCCATAGCAGCCTCGCACAGCACAAGCATCCATTTTCATATGTGAATATCCAAATCCTTCTTTTCCGCTGCATATAGAAAAATATTTTGTAAACAAGCTCCTGAGTGAGGAACAGTTTTTCCCCCTGCAAACATCTGTGTCTTTATGCAGCAGTTTCCTTGGAGGAGGGGAGAACTAGGGATTTTTTTACTTACTGTTTAGCAAATGAAGCCAGTCTGATCATCTTCTTTACTATATCCATTTACACTTTTTACACTTACAAGAGATTTGTCTTTATGAAGTCCTCCAGCATTAACTCTCATATGTGTAGAGCTTGAGTGACCAGTCTATGAGGCAAAACATACTAAAGCATTGCAATAAAAGCATCCCCTGTCTTTAGTGGAGATCTTCAAATAAAAAAAAAATCCCCAAAAGCTAAACAAAACCCCAAGAAACAGTGTGGCAGTGATGTAACAGGATGGGATTTGTGTGTTGTAGACT
Organism: Coracopsis vasa; assembly: GCA_026283785.1. Lineage (NCBI taxonomy): Eukaryota > Metazoa > Chordata > Aves > Psittaciformes > Psittacidae > Coracopsis > Coracopsis vasa. The sequence goes on from JANHGB010031618.1 coordinate 12,928, forward strand.
GCACACCGTCTGGAGTCAGGAGCAGCTGGTGACAGATTAGCGTGGACTCCAGCCAGCCAGCGCTGTTTGTATAAAAATAGTTGACGACAAAGAGGAAGGGAGACTGTGAGGAAGGGGGACTCATATATAACTAACAACTGAAAAAATCTCCAGTTCTGAATTATGTCCTCGGTTCAGCTATAGCAGTCATTTTTCTCCTTCTTAGTAGCTGGTGCAGTGCTGTGTTTTCAACTATAGTCTGAGAATTCTTCAAATTGACCTCTTACAGATGGAAACCTTTCTGTTCCTAAGGGCCAAAGGTGAGTTTTGCATTATTTGGCAGGACAAAGAGGAATACTTACCTTAATAAAACCATGAGGATAATAAAGCCAGAGACAAGAAATGTGTAAAGTCTCCAGCTGTATGTAGACTGGCTCATGGATTCTCAAATTACTCCTGGATTCTTTATCTGGCAACAGGGTCTTGTTTATTTCTTCAGTGGGGTGTATGAGAAAGTGGACCAAGAAACAGTGGTGACAACATGGGTATATTATGCAATCATGGAATCATAGAATGGTTTGGGTTGAAAGGGATCTTAAAGATCATTTAGTTCCAACCCTCCTGCTATGTGTAGGGACACTTCCCACTAGACAAGGTTGCTCAAAACCTTGTCCATCTTTGCCTTAAACGCTGTCAGAGATCAGGCATCTGCAACAGTGGTGATGCCTCACCACCTTCACAGTAAAGAATTTTTTCCTTATATCTAGTCTAAATCTAACCTCTTCTAATTAAAGCCATTCCCCCTTGTCCTATTACTACATGCCCTTGTAAAAAGTCACTCTCCAGATTTCTTATAGGCTCTCTTTAATTACTGGAAGACTGCTCTAAGGTCTTCCTGAAACCTTCTTTCCTCTAGACTGAACAAGCACAACTCTCTCAACCTGTCTTTATGAGGAGAGGTGCTCCCCTGATCATCTTCATAGCCCTCCTCTGGAATCACTCCAACAGGTCCACGTTTCTGAGACCACATTTCTCAACTAACTCCAGGGAAGTATTTTTGGCTGGATTTTTTAGTCTCTGGTAAACCTGTAACTGATAACTGATCACAATTGTCTTGGAATAGCATGCCCAGATCTCTCTGGTTTATTTGAAAGTCACAGCCTGAAATGAGCTCTCTGTCTCAGTTCAGTGTATCTAACATACAGTGACAAAGCCTCCCACCTCTCTTCTTTCTGACTACAGAGGTATTCCTTTGGAAAGGATCTAATTTTGTATCTGTGTATAGAAATTACTTAGCAAAGTGGAATGCTCTCTTCCATCATATTTCCTGAATAAACTGCCCCAAATCCTTAACAATATTGACTACACACATCCCTACCAACCAGTGTGATCATAGGTATGCTTGGCAGGAGTACCTTGTTCCCTCAAAGGTCTGGGAACCTCAAAGTTTCCCTCAAAGGCTGGCTGTCCTGAGTGCTGGCAGGGAGCAGAAGGATATTTCCACACCTGCGTAGAATAGCAAGGATGAAGCTGCTCACACTAGCACAAATTCTTTGCTTTCACAGAAGAGGTGCAATTAATGCTTTTTAATGGAAATGAAATGCTATAGCAGCTGGTGATCCATAATGCTGACCTAAAAAAATGGACTCAAATAAACTGTGTGATCCTCTTAATTTAGTTAGTCTACATAATTGCATTTCTACCTCCTACTCAGCTCCATAATTGCACGGATGCCCTATCTTGAAAACCCATCTTTGAGCCTTAATGGAAAGGTTTAAATTATGCTGACCCGCTATGCTAATACTAGTGATCAATAGCACTTCTTCATCTTTGTTTATATTTAAAGAACTGTCCTTGTTGGTTTATTGTCACTTTAATTGGAATCTGCAGTTATACTCAGTTCTCCCAGGTGTTGCAGAGATGAGGAGGATTGTTTTCGTTCTGACTGCCTGGGACAGTTAGAATTTTGATGTCTTCCTTTTTTTTTTTGACTTCATCAGTGTTTGAGGACAAAGTGAGCAATCCCCTGTTGTTCTATAAATTATTCCTTGGTAACAGCTTAAGTTTACAAAATAGTAGCTTGAGACCAACCAGCTGGTGAGGTCAGCCCTTCTCGTGCCACATGGTGACATGTAAAGACAGTGTAAGGTCACTGATCTATACCAGTTGAGTGTCTGACCTTATAAATCTGCTAATGAATCTGTATACCTGAGATCTACTCTTCTGGTGTCAGTGCTATGACCAACATCAGTGAACAAGTACAGTTTTGTCCCTGAGAAGGGCAAGGTCAAAAAATTATCCCTCCTGTTCAAGAAAAAGACATTCTACTCTTGACCTTGGACATGTGGGGTTTTTTTCAATCTGTTTCAAGACCAGTGATTAAAATATGGAGTCTAAAAGGCGCTTATGAACCTGCAGATCTAATGTGCTGTACAGGAAATGTTTATAATTGCATGTCATCTTGGACGACTCTGCGTATATCATTGGTCTTGTTACCTTTGATAACACCACCACCCACTCTGTTCATGCAACAGAGTGGTAAGCTCACAGACTGGGGTCACACAGGCTGCAGTATATTTGTCTATTTATTTAATTTATAACTGAAGAGATTTTATTATTTTTAGTGTTCCAGAACTTTGAAAAACTAGATATATAATAATTGAGTTACAAAAAAAGAAGCTGTTTTGCTTAAACCCCAGAAGGGTTTTTCCTTAGTGGTGTTTTTCTTTATTATCTCTGTTTATCCTGCAATGTTATTGGAGTTATCTCTCTAAAGAAAGCCAGGAAAAAATGCTGCTAATGTCAAACCAGTATGCCACAATTCCTGTCAAATCCCCTTCATATTAATGATACCAACTTCACTGCCACTGAAGTTTTTGTACCTCTGTGATTCAGAGGTCATTTCAAGTCCTTCTCTTTTGACTTCTCCATGCAGAACTGAGCTGAAGTTTTGCCATTCATGATGAACAGTATTTGCCATACAAAAGTATCTGCCAGAAATTCTGTCAGCTTTCTTCTCACATGTATCTGTAGTCAGGTGGGAAGACCAGACAACAGTTCATATTTATATTCACTGCCCATGAAAGTAACACAGAAATCTCATCAACTTACAACATGGCTTTGTGGGATACTGTGAAATATTCTGGGAAACTATTTGCTGTCATACCAAAGCTGTTGAGATCTAAGGCTGTTGAGATCTTGGCAGCTTTCTTTACCAAACTTTTCCTTTACTGGAACAAATCCGTTAGTTCGCACAGGGTGGTAATGATGCTACAGTTCCTTGGATGACCATGAACTTCCATCAACTCAAATATTTTTTGAACCATGAAGCTGGGATATCAAATGTAGTTGCAAATGGAGACCTTCCAGTTTCAAAAGAAAAACCATTTTAAGCAAGCTCTAGAACAGTCCAAGGTAGCTGCAGACAATAGCAAATCATTTTTCTGAGAGAGGAAAAGCACAATAATATTTCAAGCCATGAGAAGCAGACATGACTCCTGATTTGAAAAATAATTACCTCATGTCATGGACAGGAAAACAAATAACTTTTTTCTTAGCATTTTAATGCATGGATAAGAACATGAGTGAGCTTTTTTCTATCCTCAAGTGGTTGACCGCACAGTGTACATGAGATGCTCACTTATATACAAATGTCTCCGCTTTAAAGTATCAGGTAGTTGGCCTAAATACAGGAAAGGCAGAACATCTCAGGGGGACGGGGAAGAGGGCTCACCTTACTGTGCGAATGCCTGGAACCAGGCTCAGCAAAGCTCCTGAGAACACTGTGAAACAAAGCAGCTACAAAAGCAGCCCTTACTATGTCAGATCATCCTAAATATGCAAATCGTCTGGTTTAAAGAGAAAAGAATATATATATGTGTGTGTGTGTGTGTATATATAGTCCTCATTAGTAAATGCAGCCCCGGTGATGTGAAGAGGCTTGTGTTAACTTATTTTATAGATGGATTTGGCCTTGCAGTATGTGTGCTCAGAGGCTAAAAAAAGCATCAGGTTTTTCCACAGAGTGCATAATTTTTGCAGGTTTTATAATTATTTCAGGCTGATGATCTCCTGATTATACCGTGTCCTTTTGCTGCAGAAGTTGTTGATCTTTGCAGGGAAAAAAAACACAACAACAAAAAAAACCAAACTACAGAACTGCTATGTGGAAACCAAGGTACTGTTATTTTGTGGTGACAGGAAAGGTGCACCAGCATGCGGGTTTATTCTTATGCAACACATAATTGCTTAGAAATTATCTTTAAAATTGGACTGAAACAAATCACAAGGACAACTCAGAGAAGCTGCCATTTGACAAACCTGCTTGCAGGGAAAGTTGAAGGGTGTAGGGACCATAGCTGCAACTACTGAGGCAGAAGGAGAGAGGGGAGCAGAGTATCACCTGCCTGGCCCACTCAGCTCACATTAGTGACTAAACTACTCTGTCTTCAATGTCAGATGCTTTCTCACTGCAGTATGTAGTGGGCTTACACCCACAGAGAAATTCTGGTTGAGGAAAATCTTTCTGGTGCTCTGTAGACCTGCCTCACTGCTTCTTATTGTAGGTTGCTGACACTATAGGCATTTATAAATCTCCATAATACCAGACATTATCTCTACTTATAAACGTTCCATCACTAACATTCTTAGACCATCACAACTACAGCAACATTATCCCCACTATGTAATTTGTGTTTGCAGGGCTTTATGCCAACAGTTGCTTGTGCTGCTGGCAGTCTAAACCAGGTTTAGACTAATGGCCTTTTAAAAACCAGGCATAGAAACGTTCCTGTGCCTGTCTTTATTCTGGGCTATCCAGGCACTCCATACAGTGATCCTGTCCCACCACTGCACTGAGCAGAGGGTAACTTCCAGAAGTGAAGACAGCAAGCCTGGGAGAAGAGCCTCTCTCATATACTGTCTCCTGATATATTGTCCTCCAGCGGGGAAAGTGCAGAAGGCCACTTGCTTGTGTTGGTTCCCTCTGCCAGGTGAGCTGGCGTCACCACTTTATTTGCTGTCTGTGTTTGTGGAGGACAAGGCCATGGGTTCTGCCGCTGATTCTGCATGTGTACAGTTGGGTGATATACACATTAGGTTATCCCTTCACTAAAATCCCCTGGACTCAGATTTCTTTGTTTATCCTCTATTATGCCCAGCTCTCAGAGAAGCAAAACTTTCTATTATGTTTAAGAAACACTTCTCAGCTTTTCATCCGAATCAAGAATCCGTTACATTGTGTTCCCTATTTCCTACACAAACAGTTGATGTACAGCTTCAGGTATGCAGGATTCAAAAGCATCTACTTTATTTCTCACACTCTGGATATTGCAGCTGGGACGATAGATTGAAAGGACTGGCAGCCCTTCCTTCAGTGAGAATTGATAATTCCTAAGTGAGATAATTTCTTTGTCATGTATTCTGTGGGTATCTGACATGACAGTCAAATGCCATTTCTGCTGCCCCTTTCACACTCACTAAAATAAAATATATTCCCTCACCAAATAACCACTGCAGTACATTCAGGTATATATCTGCTCTGGATGAGAGTTAAGAGCTTCAACTCCAAGAATTACCTACTACGTGAACCAAGGAGCTCCCCATGCCAGACCTCATTTTACTGAGGCTCTCAGTGCTGGTGAGAAATGAAATATTTGGAATAACCTGTTGATATGACCTGTTAAAGATTTTGGTTTGCATTTTGGTTTGCGGTGGGTTTGCTTTAAGTCCAGCCTGGTACTCAAAGTCCCTTTAAGCAATCTTGCATTGCTTCAGGCCATGTACAAAGAGCTCGCTGTTGCTGCTGTGCTATTCACACAGTGATCCTTTCCTTTTCACCCAGAGAAGAAAAAACACAGTTTAGACTGAGAGCTGCAGTTCTTGAACTGCAATATGATGCAAAGGACACCACCTTTGCCAGCAATCTAAAACTCACAGGAGAAGCTTATTTCATCGGCTACACTGATAATTGTGCTAGAACATGTCTAGAACAAATAATGTGTCCTGTTTCACAATGATACTTTAAATTATGATTAGCCTTTATAAGAAGTAAAGATGCCATCAGAAGGACTATCTTTTAAGCATATGCACAGGTCTCTTATGTTCAGTCAGCCATGATAAACTATCATCTTGGAGTTCATCTGGCTGCAAGCAAGCTGAACAAATATGTTTTTACATAAGGCAGAAAAACTCTGTTGCAACTAAAAACCTGAGTTATTATTTTTATCCCTGAAGGTTGATTGTTGTTTAAAATTCTAAGTTACTGAGTTTTATACACTTTGCAATACAATTTATTCAGTTACTCACTTTGTAAATTTTCAAATGCAAGTATCAGAATCTGTTCAAGGGTACTATGGAAACAGACTGATTCAATTTAAAGAGAAAGCAACTAATCCCCATAGAGCTGTGCTTCTATAATTATGTACTTATAGTTTTGGAAAATCACAAGTAAACCTGGGAAAAATGTTCAGTTAATGTGAGTTACTCTAATTTGTCATTGGTATTAGGACAGTCCCTAGGAACTCTGAATGATAAGTTGTAACTTACTGTGCAATGCATTGTCCTACAGAAAATAATAGGACAATGCCCATTCAAAATAGCTTGCTGTCTACATAGCCAGAACTCAAAGAAAGGTACCTGAAAAAACGTCATCTTATCCACTTTCAAATATGATGCCAAGACAGAAAAATGAAGTTTCTTGGCCAGAGACATTGAGAAAATCTGAAGAAGAACTTGCAACTGAGCTGAAGAACTCTCCTCAGAAATTTTCTACTGGACTGCCTTGTACTGGAAAATTGAATTTTCTATGTATATGGCTTTTTCCTCATAATAAGCACCTCCTTTTCACATTTTTTTGCTATGTATTAAAAATGGAAAAAGTTGGCATTATTTATTTTTCAGATAAAACAGTGCAGTTTTCAGCCCCCCTTCTTGGAAAATTTACATAAAAAATATAAAAACCTATATGCCATCAACAAATGTCATCATTCTTTGCTAAAAATTGCTATTCTGTAATTGGCTTTGGTGTTGAGGTCCTACCATTTCAATAGTAAACATGCCATCTGTATGCTTCCTGAAAAGTTGCCACAATTGTTTCAACAGCAGTGTCCATCCAAAAGCAAGAACAGCTCAAACTTATTTCCTTCCCCATGTCATCTATGAAATGATGGTGAATATTCATGGAGTTATTTCTGTGCAGTCTAGGAGAAATAATGTGCCTGGAAGGTTATCTTTCTATTTAGTTTTTAATCTAGGTTGAACATATGATTGTGGAATATGTAATCCGCTAGGGGAGAGCGAAAGAAAACACCTTTACCATATAATTAGCAACAAATGGCTACAGTGGCCTAGGGAAAGAGCCCTTGTTCCAAGCATTTGTGCTAGGAGAGTTTCTGGCACAGGGACAGTTCCCTGAGAGAAGACAATCTGAATTAAATATGTATATATATTTGTATTTCCTAGAACAGGCTTTTTCTCCTTATAAAAGTTAGCATACCTTGAAGACTACAGTAACCCATTTTGCTGGCATGCAGATGAGCTATGCTGGAGAGAACAGACAAGTAACGTTACAGCAGAGCCATTCATTTCCTAAGGCTCTGGACCACTGAAGTTAGGGCAATGAACAGCTATGTTGGCTTTGCATGGTTCAGCATTTGACCCGTTGCTGAAGGGATTTCTTCTGAAGATAGCTTTATAGCTTTTTTGCATGAGAGAAATGGCACAACTGGGGCTGTAATGCAGCTGAGAACTGGGCCAACAGTGTCCTGGAGCACATTAAGACAGCAGCTGTCTGGGTTTATGCTTATATACAGCTGTTTCTTGTAGCTCTGGGAATTACAAAATGTGCTCTGCTTTTGCTGTCAAAGACCCTAATTTAAAACCATATTCTTTAGGAACTGTAGAGGCTGTAAAAAAAGGAAAAAACCCCACAAACCCAATAAAAAAGCAGAGTAATAGAAAGTAGTTTGTGTCTATTGCTTCTCTCATCAAGTTAATAACTCATTCTTCTAGTTCAAAACGGCACAACATCTCAGAGATCATAGCACAAAAGGATTTAAAAGACAAGTTGCAAGATAGAGGGCAATCGTTCACCTCTCACAGGGTGTGGAAGAAAGGTTCTTTGAATTTGTAGGACTTTTCTGCATCCTTGAACAGGGCATGGGCAATGCCCCTATTTAAAAATAATACGAAAAAAGAGGGGATGTGTGCTTTCTTGAGAAAAATATTTTGCATGTAAAAAATTATTACGAGATGATCTCGTTCTTGTTAACAATTTATGCTTTATGCAAAAATGCAGTCTGCCTTTGGGCTAGTCATCTAGGAACTGGTGACATCATTAAATGCTAACAGAAGAAGAGTCAGGAGAGCAAAAACCCCAGTTTATGTAAGTTTCCATACTACTAACACATGGGAGAGCCATTTCCTTACCAGAAAAAAAGGAGACTTGAACCCTTAAGCAGAATTGAAGATTTTACCTCAAGACTGCCTAAAACTCCAGTTACATCCTGACAGGACTGAGCAGTTCCATTTTCATCCAGCTTCCCTGGTTTTGTTGAATATGAGATCAGCATCTTCTATAAGCTAAGATAGCGGCACAGGACTCTTTAGGGGAAGCCAGTCTGTCACTGTCTTCTTATTCTGCATGTGTTCTTGGGCTTTCTTTATGGGCAGCTCCTCAAAGCTATGGACATGGTGGGTTTTTATCACCTCACTGGTTGAAATATGCGTACTGGACAGAGATGTACTTCTTAGCTTAGTAGAGGATTCTTTCTATTTTATCACTTTCAGCATTAGATAGCTCTCCTCCAGGTTTTTGCATCTTTTCTGAGGTGCATGACACAGGAATCTAAGGTGGTTTTTTTTTTATTTTTTGTAATATTATTTTTACCATTGGTTCCAGGTGCCAAAAAATTGGTCACTACCTGATCCACTAGACAGAATTATGAGACAAATCTGGAATATCTTTCAAAAGCGTGTTAGGCCCCATAAACCAAATTTAATGTTGGAGAGGAATGTGGTCCTTAGTAAGCCAGCTGAGTTCCTTAATTCTGAGAAAGACTGAAATATTTTTGTTAATGCCTATTTATCTTAAAATGATTCATGGCAAAACCAGTTTGGACCAAAGAAGATGCTGATAGAGATTCAAATACTTCATATATCAAGTTGGGTCCTGTAGTAGACACTGCTAACTAAGGTTATTCTAAGTTTAGGAACAGAAGCCAAAGCTACCTTTAGTGTCTCACTTATTTCTGTAAGCTGCAAGCTGCGACAAGCAAACAAAACCACCAGTAACATTTTCATTACTTTAAATATGAAAGGACAGGAGACACAGTTTCAGTAGTTTAACATAGCTTATCCAAGTCAGCTTTAAATATCTTAGAAGCTGCTATAAGTTAGGTGTTTATGTTTTCATTGCTTACCTCAATTAACACAGTGATTGGCTGTAGAAAGCACTACAGATGGCACAGCTTTGAGGAACATATGTTAAGAAAACATCAGTTTGCCTGGAAGCTGATTTTAATGGGGTAGTTTTGTGGCTGAGAGCAAAATGGGGAAAAGATTCAGAGCTTTCTTCTTTAGGGTGTTTTTTGAATTGCAAACCAAATTTCCTTTTCTTGCTCTCTGAAAGGTAGACAGAAAGCTCTGATACTGCAGAGGAAAATGCAATTTAATAAGATTGCTTAATGTTCTCTGTTAAAGTAAGGGAAAAGTTGTAGTGTTTCTATTCTTTGTCAGGGCTGTGAGGAAAGACGAGAAGACGAGAGATAGAAGAAAGACAAAAGACCAGATGACTGTGTGGGTAATATACCTACCTACAAATAAAGAGATCATTTAGTAAAAGGGAAAGGGTGACAGCTGAAGCCTTAGATGTGACAGACTGAAGCCACTTCAGTACGATATCTGGAGAAAACATCATTATTTGTACAGAGGTGAAGGAAACGGGAATGTCATTTATCAGCAATTTGTGGAATAAGTGGCTCGTCTCGGTCTTCTGTAGCCTAACCCATGATCAAACACCTCACCTTTCTGAGAAAGAGTAGGTTGAATTTGTAGTGTCAGAGAGACAGAGGAGGTACCAACCCTTACAGGGAGCTATGCTTCTGACTCAGGAATGTGGAAGACAGTGACTTTTTGGGGTCTTTGTTTCTATTCTTTTCCCCTGTCCTCCTTGAAATATCTGTGTTTAAAACCCATCTGCAATTGAAAATCATTAACTTCAGGTGTGGGTTTTCTGATGGCAGAGTGTAAACTAGAAACACATACTCATTCTGAAACAAAAATATTTTTAGTCCTTTGAAAGTAGCTTTATCATTGTTGCCCTAAGATCACTGTTGGACAAGATAGCAAGGATAGTGGTCTCACTTCCACCATTAGCTCACTCAATTCTGCACCTGAAAAACTTAACACTCTGGTTTAAAAGACCAATAGATACTCGATCAATTACTAGTTATCACCAAGTGCTACAAAGAGTGCCAGAATCAAGGACCCAGCTAGTTGTCACAAAAATTAATGTGCTTTAGTTTTGAGAGCCTTAAGTTTAGTTTTCAGCCACATATTAAGACTTCTTTCAGCTTGGAGCATGATCCAAGAGCTACTTGTCTGAACAAAACAGATTCAAGGTTATAAAACTTTCTGAAATACATTAGGCATTTAAAGATTACTATTCAGGATAGAAAATAAGCAAACTATATGTGAATATCCCTGCTTTGCAGTCTCTTGTGCAGTGTAAGAGAGGGAATATTGTGCTCTCGTGCTTCATTTAGTTTCTAGAAGGATCCTGGGTTTGGGGAAATGTTTGCTGATCCTACTGGCAGTGCAAACAGAAACAGACAGTGACTCATTCAATTAAATGATAAAAATCTATTACCACCATACCAAAAAATCTACTCAAGGTAAATAGCCCACTGAGAAGGAAGAAGATGGATAGCTGTCATTTCTACCTTTGACAGATGCCCCTGGATTCTCTCTGGGGCTGATGTAAGTCAGTACCAAGGGGTGGCAACATGAAGCAGGAAAGCAATTTATTGTTCTTAAACATATTAAGTGACAAATTTCAAAACCCAAAAGTATGATTTTGGCACAATTTCTCAGGCTGCACAAAAAGATCTAAAGTAATCTCCACTCTGCATAGCTTCATTTGAAGATTTTTTTCTCTGAAAAAGCTGACCCTTATAGGGATGATGAATTAATGGAGCTCACCAACATGGGACTGGAAAGACACTTTCCTTCTTCTACATAGTGTAAATTCTATAGGCTCCTGCTGTACTCCAGTATACTTTGGAGTTACAAAAAATTTTTCTGTTCTGATAGGAGAAAGAGAAATAATCCGGGTGAATCTAGGATGAGCCAAAGTTTGCAGTTAGGCAAAATAAAATGCTGAAAATATACAGGTCTAATATTTAGACAAGCAAAAACAAAGGGGGATTCCCAAAGGTGATGAGTCTAAATGGAATTGCCTTTGTTAATTTAGAAAACTTTTCTAATCCTGGTAGGTTAGGAGGTGGTGGTTAGAGGTTAAATTGCTCCATTGTTCATGTGAGTACCTTGTTGTTCAGGCAATGGTGTCCCTTTACCATGGTAATGACACGTATAAAAAAAATTAAAAAAAAAGAAAAGCAGCAGAATTTCTCAACATCTCATAAAGGTTGTCAATTAGATGAACATACTGAAAAATTTTAATGAAAACTGGCACTTGCCACGTTCTGGCTACAATCTATTGTGAGATAACAATATTAAATATTAGATAAAATATTTAAAATATTTTTGTGGAAGGTCAGTGTTGCAGTTAAGTTCAGCTGTTTATTTTAACTTCTCCTGAATGAATTTGACAGCGCACATTTTTCACTTTTAGAAATAGAAATTCTTTTCTGAAGAAGAGGACAAAAAATGTATATTTACTGCAGTGAAATTATATTAATGGTAAAGATGTGTGTTAGCAAAAGACTGGAAATTTGGGCGTGCATTTACCAATACAACTTGAATAGACTAACCCCTTCAATTCCACTGGTTTTAGAACTTTCTTATTAATGTAACCTCAGATTGATTTGATATGCATATAGTGTGTGTATTATATATATGCATGCATATAGCTAGCCCAGAAACCTGGAATATCTGTTGGAATTAGTTTTCCAAAGGTGGCACTTTAACGGTGCTTGTGGGTTTTATTTTAGCTGCAAAGTGGTGAAGAAAGGTTCAACTGCAAAGAAATTAGTAAATAAAGTAAATCAGTGGGAGATTTTTACACCAGCTGAAGTGAAATCTGACCCTTTGGAAAAGTTCAGGAGAGCCAAAGAGATATCTTTTCATTCAGGAGGCACAGCAGTGATCAGCTCCAGCTGTCTCTCTCAGTAAAGGAAATTACAGGTCTACTTCCCAGCACTTGACATCTCATTTTCTATAAAGTTAGGATAGCATTTAATTCAATATCTCCCAGTGGTGTTGTATGTATCATTTTTTAGGTTTTAATGAAAGTTAACCATAAAGCCATAACACATGCTGAACCTCTTCAGTGCAAGGAAACAGGAATTGGTTCTGACAGTTCTTGTAGCTGTTATGTTTTAACATACTGGGATAAACAGGACTGTCGCCTATTTGAGCACTAAAGGGAAAAAAAAAAGTTGGTATCTGTGTGAGGAAGTATAGGATAAAATAGCTTTATAAGTTTATTACAGTCATTCATGAACCTGTCAGGATTGGTGTCTTCTTGTGCTAAACATGATATACAAAGAATACTCAGAAGAAGGGGTGTCTTGATAAGAACTGATCCTTCTTTCTAAGTCATATTGGCAAGAGAGAGAAGACAAAAGAATTCCCTTGGTACATACTATTCAGTCTTCCCTGTTTGCCCCTTTATTAAGTCTCCTCTCCCTCTCATACAGTGTTTTTTCCCAAAGAATAACACAAACCTGACATACTCACATGTTCACTCATTCTTTTTCTGAAAATAGTGGTATTACAATTTCTTGAAAAATTTTGAAGGGTGTTATTTTCTTCTTTTATGCCCTCATCCTGGCTTTTTGTTTCTTCTGCAACTCAGAAAACTTGAATAAAGTCATAATTTTAGAATACCTTTGTACAAAGCTCACCAAGTCCCAGAAGACCTAGAAAAAGAGGCGTGTAGAAGGACAATTAGACATGTAGGCTAAAAATCAGAATAAAAGAAAGAAACTTAAATACACTTGGGACCATCTCAAAACTTCCTTCCAGCAAAAAATTTCACTGGATTACAAAAATGTTCAGGTCAGTCTGGTAAGGATTCTCTCTCTAGAGATGCAACAAAGGTCTCTTCCTATTCTGACAGGCGGAGTTTCTACACAGACTTAAGGGGAGGACATCACAAAGTGTCATGGAAAAACTTCTGTGTACAAGACTCCCATCTCTCTGGAAATTCAGCAACACAGTCTCCTGATCAACTGACTCTAGTTTTATTGCATCAGAAAATGTTTTTAATGCATTCAGTGAAATATTACAATTGAATGCTAGAATCTGGGCTTTTTTCAGTTTATATATGCTTTCTGTTTTGCACTTATGTCAGGCATGAAAATCAGACAATCTCAAAAGAAACTACAGCCTAGGACATCTATGATCATCTTGGTCATGCCACAAAGGCCAGGTAAATCCTAAGTTGGGAATGGTTTCTGCACAGAGCTGTTCAGCAGTGTACACCACACAAGGTCTTGAAATGGCAGGTATCTTTCCTTAAATCTTCCTGCCTTTTCAATGCTTAACATTGAATGTCTCATCTTGTTTGGTTTTTTTTCCCCAGATCATGATTTTAGTGTTCACATCTCAGCTCTCAACTTCCTCTTCTGTTAGCATGTCTTTCTCAGTCACTCCTCTGCAGTAGCCACTGCTCTCGTCCCGTTCCTCCACCTTTGTTTTTGTGCTGGGCAGAGATTCTGATGTGTGTGGTGGGAGGAGTTTATTCTCTGTCTCTGAAATAATCTAGTTTCCCCACAAGAAAAGATCTACCCTTTAACAGAGCATTTTCTCCACGGATCCAAAGAAAGATATGAAAGGCATGTGTTACTCCTACACGTGTAAAAGTGACTCCAGCCTACTGTGAACTTAATTTCGTATTAGGACTTTACCAGATGCGTGAGGAAAAGCAGCTTTCCAGACTCCTAGAGATTTTGTTTTCTTCTGTGTAGATCTTACTGTGCTACATGGCATGTAGAAAGAATCGTGTCTCGCCTATACCACCCAAGGAGACCTTTCGCTGTGCTTTTTGCAACCAGGTTTGCTTATCCCACATTGGCCTTTTTAGTCATCAGCGCGCTTGTGGTAAACGTGGGTAAAGCCCTTCCCAAATCTTCGTTCGCGAAGTCAAGCCATCAATCACATGCCATGCTATCTGACAACGTTCACACAGCAACTGTCTGAACATCCTTAAAATTTTGTTTTATCTACATCTGAAAACTTCACTGGATCGATTTTTAGTTTTCACCTCTACAACTGGTCAAAAGCAGTGGATGACTGTTAAATGGAACAATTCAATGGATGACAGAATCATAGAATAATTCAGATTGAAAAAGATTTCAGAAGGTCATCTTGTCCCATCTCTTGCTCAAGCCAGGCTCAACACTAAATTCAGACCATACTGTTTGTTTACAAATGCTGAAGTATAAAGTCTCCAGGCTATCAAGCACAAGTACTTTTGTAAATAACTGAGCAACAGGTCCTTCTAAAAGAGATTGAGAAACCTGATCCTAGAAAAACTTTCTTCCTAAACAATTAGTTACTTGAGCTCCATGCTAGGAATTTGCTACTTTAACAGATTCTGTAGAAACCAAGCAGCCTTACAGAATCGAGTGAATTTTTGATTTTCCTGGTGTCTCTGCACCAATAACTTGCACTTTAATATGTTCCCACTATAATGTTTTAAGAACTCCTTCCATGTCCCCAGTTGCTCTCTTTTTTGTTGTTACATTGTTTGTCTTTTCTGTACCATTTTTCTTCTTTCACTTTTCTTGTCTTCTTCCCCTTTTTTGTCCCTAAAGGCATAGTGCTGCACCCACTAGCAGTGCCTGATCTAAGGATGCCATAGAACAGTGAACTGTTTAATCCTCCTAGACATTTCCCAATGGCAACTATCCATAAAAAAATGTTTTGCTGAGGGCAATTCATGTCATCTAATAAAGAATTGCAACAGGAAATCTTATTTAAGATGAGAAGACTGTGCACTTCCCATATGATAAGCATGATGCTATAACTCATTTTGACTATCACAGATTTTTAGCTCTTCTCTTAGATTATTTCTTCTGCCTAGCTCTTATTGGAACTGAAAACAGTTCTCATGTTCTCCCATTGATGGAGTGAGGTAGTCTGTAAAAGATATTTTTATTCCTCCTGAGCTATGCTCAACAGTGATGTTCCCCTTCTCCTAGAATTAGGCCCATCAAGAAAACAGTTTGGGCAGTACCTTCAAAGACAGCTGTCTCACTAAGAGAAAGTAGAACAAGAATTTGCTTTAGTTGTGTGAATGGATCTCAGAAAACTTACAGATTAAGGAAATCTAGTGTTAATATTTCAGATGTAAGTAGGTTAAATCTGTCCATTAATGCACTGCAGTGCTCGTGGAGGAATACCTCTTTCCTCCAGTTGAAATTTCTGTTATTCCTGAGCAAACTGAGCTTAAAAAACTCCATTGAATGACAATACAAAGGCAATGAGAAGACTTTCTTATCCCCTCTCTCCATGACCTAGCTGTGTTGGCTGGAAGAAGAGGGCTCTTACGATCTCTTCAGACTGATTTCTTATTATGTATGGCCTTACTGCATTAAAGATTTCCCCTAAAACCAGCCATTTTGCTCACCTTAGTGTACTCTGCTAGTTTGTTACTGAGGCAGCAGCTGCTTGACCAATGTGAAGATTAAAGAATTATTTGAACTGAGTACGTTTTTAAAATTGGTAATGGATTTTATTAATGTAGCCTCTTCATCTTTGAACTGAATGTAGTGTCCATCTGCAGATCACTGCTGACTGAGTTAGGTTCTTATATTAGTGCCTCTTGTACAACACACATACACATAATTTTCTCATTAAAATTTACTTGGCAATATTTATTAACATATTTTTTCATTTTCTTTGGCCTAATTATACAGAAGTCATTGACTACACACAGCTTGTCTAATCATGATGTCTATTAGAAGCTATTGAAACTTTTTCAGAGAAAATTGATAAACAAACAAAATAATACAATCTCACAGAATGTTTTCTTTTTAGTCCTATCCACATGGATCTTCCAAAATACTGACCTCTGGCAATATTGCAGCTGTATGTTAGATATTTTATATATGCATCCAATTCTCCTCAATGAATGAGATTTTGATTCCTTTAATGATCTCTTGGCCAGGAATTTAACGTGAAGTTTAGTAAAAACATCTTTGTTAGATTAAACCAACATTAAACAGTGTTGAATATACCAATGCTTTCATTGCTCTGAAATAACTGTGATAGTACAAGATGATCTTTGAGGACCATTCCAACCCAACCCATTCTATGATAAAACACTCTAACAAGATTTGAAGTCTACCAGTATTCCAATACATCTTCATCAGAGTATTGCTGTGTTTGTCCAAGCTGATGGGTAGTTAGAAAGGAAAAGTGGTGATATTAGGTGTTATATCACTGCTCACCCATACATACAACATTTTGCTTTCTTGTTTGTCTTTTTTTTTTTCCATCAAAATTTTTGGAATTTGCTCTCTACTGATAGCCATGCAGATAGCATTAATTTTCTTCAGTGTTTTCTGCAGAGCCAGTATAAATGGACTGCAAACATAGGAGAAGTAAAATTATGTTTACATGTGAAGAAGTGTTCCTCAAAAACTGTTTAGCTAGTACAGTGAGCCTATCAGTGTCTGTTCAGATGTATCCACTAGAGCAAGCCTTCTTTTGTTGTGGGCTGTCTAACAAACACGCATTATCAACTTCTGTATCTTTACTTTTTTTTTGTTCTGTTATTTATAATGTTTTCTGGAGTTGTAATCTCCTGCTTATGACCTTACCTGTGTAATTTCTCATATAAGCACTCCACAGTGTGATTTCACTAGCTATTGTATGAGCCAGATGCACATAGCCTATAAAATTTCCTTCTAATACATGTTTCCTATAATTAGGCATGAAGCTATAAATTTGTTATTTCTGTCTTGGTATTTAAGATAGTTTGTTTCTTTTTGTCCCCACCAGTGTTGACTGAAAGGTGAAAGGTGTTTGCTTTTTTTTTTAATCTAAACAGTCACATTAGTAAGTGTTTCTTGTACTGTGTTATGGGTCAGTACTTTTCATTCAAGAGTTCTTGTTTCATGTGTAACTACATCCAGTAAGGTACTACAGGAGTCTGAGAAAGAAAGAGATTAAGGTGTAATAGTATTTTCCTGCTATGAAATTCAGTGATTCTGGTCTAGCTGGCCATGTATCAGTCCTGCCTTTTCCTTCCTCAGTTTTCCACCATACATCATGAGAAAAAGTGGCTGAAAATCTGGCAGAGGAGAGAACAGGTGTTTGACACACTCAAGTCAAATTCTAAATAATCCAACAAAACAGCAAAACACACTGACCCACTATCTTTCTTGTGACCTGGATTTCTTCATTTTTGGTTAACCATGTGACAACATGCATTTCACCCCTAGGGTTTACCAGAACATTAAGGTACATTTTTCAGATGTCTGAGATGCTGTTTCCAATGCCTCTTCACCATGATTTTGCATTAGCGTAAAAATACCAAGCCACTCAGATTAATCTTGTTTTCTGCCAAGAAAGACAGAAACCCCATATAGGTTGCCCTTAAATGTACATGATCAAGCTAAAGTACATGAATACAATGCTGAAGCAGACCAAGGTTTTCCATAATGAACACCACCTGTTTTTTTCTTGTATGTTCCTTAAAATCAACTGGCTTATCTGTTTCCAAAACAGATATTGCTCTAGCACAGTATAGCAAATCTTGAATCACTGGGTTTAAGTGTGACGAAAAATGGTGATTAACTCAATGGATATCTCTGAAGTGTTGAAATATTTGTCAAACTTTTCTACCAGCTCAAATGACCTTTTCAGAATTCCTTGACCATTTAATCAGCAAGCACAGTGCATCTGCCCTGAGCATATGTTTTCTAGGCAGAGACAAACAGACCCATCATGAGGATGATCTCGTCATTGCTCAGATATTCTATTTATTACATATATTTCAAAGCACTGAATTAGAACAAAAATCTGTTTTCAGCTTCCAAATCTAAAAATACCGTTTTGCTTCTGGGTTATATTACCGAAGAATGTAGACTTGTTCCTATAAGACAACAGCATGAAAGTTCTTCATCTGTTCAATGGTGGGGACTTAAATTACAGGATAAAATGCAACCAGTTTCCTTGATGGGTCATTGTTCTTAATGGTCTATTTCAGCTTGACACAGGAATCTGATTACAAGGCAAATAAGAACAGTTTGATGGTCAAAACCAGTTTCTGTTTAAATGTTAATATTTGTCATATTGTCATTTCCTTCATGATGATGTACAATATTAATGTCTTACATTTGATATATAAGAAAATATGCAAAAAATGTATAAATGTCATCAACTTTTGAAAAATACTGAGGTATCATAGAAAGTATTAACTTCCTGAGAAATACAGTTTACATAACCAGTCCTCAAAAAGCTTTGTTTAAACTTTTGCAGGGGAGCCAAAATACATATTTAAAAACACAATAAGTAACTGAGGAAGTACTGCATTAAAAAAATAAGTTCCTCTTTTCTCCTGTAGCTTTCCACACCTGCAAGTCATCAATCTGTCTTCTCAGAAAATATCTGAAAGCACTATGCAGTCAAACTGCTGAGTTACTGCATATACAGCTCAATAAATAGGTCTTGATAGTCTCCACGCATGCTTTATAGAATATGCAACATAAATTAGAAAATGTAGCACTAGTTGAGCAGAGAAAAATATTAAATAATTTAATACAATTCTAAAGGCCAATTAAAATATTAATATATTGGTTTGCATCTATGACACAATAAATCTATTAGTACCCCTTATAATCCTTCTCTCTCACTCTGCCTTGGTTTAAATCTAACTTAATTTCAAATGTAGCAACATAACATTTACACATCCATACTTCAAACATATGTGTGTATAAACATTGTCCTTGATCTTTTTTCAGGAATGATTTCACAGTCTCTGGAGTATGATTACACTCTGTTGTGTATGTCAGTTAAATTTGTCAAATCTTGAGAACAATGGCAACATCTCTATTCATGTCACATTGCAAATCCTGGGTGGAAATGAACAGTTTCCACAGCTTAGCTTCCAGTAATCAGAGATCTGCCCTGCCATGTATTAGCTGCTACAGCAAAGTCACATTTTATAGCTTCAGAAACGGTGACTGTGCATACTGAAGGCACTGTTGCTGTCTATTGTGGGTGGCTCTGCCTGACTGTAGGGATCAGAAAACACCCCAAAACATGCTTTAGGCACTAACTGCTGCAGAATCCTGATGTTGAAGCCAGAGAAAAGAAACAGCCCCTACAAAGAGCAATTCTGAGCCTGTGCTCTGAACTTAGGCTCCTGAAAGGTGCATTTCCAAGCAGCTCTGCCTTCATTGACAACAGACAAAGCTTACAGGCATTAGCTTCCCAGCACTACACCTGACTCATGGAGCAGCTCCCTCCATAAACAAAACAGACCTCTCTCACCTACAACGGCCAAGGTCAAATACAATAATTTGATGAGCATAGGATGTGCTGCTGGCTTTCTTCTGACACAGCTAATGGAAACCACTTAACTAGATGGCCTTAGGCTTAGATCAGTATGGCAATTTTATAATCCCATACTTTTTAAGTCCACTGCTAACAAAGGATTTACAAAGATATCTATCTTTCCAGCAAACTTTCTACCCTCTGGCTGATAATAATGCTGACAGTATGCCAACAAATTCAGTTATCTACATTTTCATTGTTCTCTGCTGTTGTTTTTAAGACATTCAACATGCTCAAATCTTTAGTGGTAGTGGTTCTTTTTGGTTTTACTTTTTGTGTTTTGTTTTGGTTGAAAGGAAGAATAGCTTTAGAGTAGATGTCTTTAATATTTTGTGGTTGAAAATGTGACCTCTAGAAAGAGGCTTTTCTTTTCCCCACTTCACTCAGTTACTGCAAAGAACACATGCTGCACCTAAAGAAAAGGTTAGCTCCCCAAGACATATCATCTATTAACCTATGACTCATGATAGTCCTGAGACTTCACTGTGAAAACATTTCTGCTACAGATCCTGAACAGAACTTAGTTTGTTCAGGTTAGAAGAATGTGTCTGGTTAATGAGTACACCATTTTTGAAAACAGAAAATAATTTTGATGTCGTGTGTGGTCTTTAAACTGGGACTGGAAGCAGAACAGCTGTGATGCACAGAATGATATTTAAATCTTGCAGTTTCAGGGTATAACAGGTAGTTGTATTTAACACTTGGAGAATTCACCATCAGGTATGGTATTCTTGTACTGAGTCTTTCTTGACTTGCAGAGTTCATGATCTGCTGGAGCAGGCCAGATGGTGTGGGAGGCCTCCTTCTGATCTGTTGTACAAGCAAACCTGCAAAAGGAAGGCAATGGAAGTCTTAACCTCATAGCTGGGGATGATATTTAAAAGGAGCCAAATCTCTGCACAAGACCATTTCTTTGATTTATGTGAGCTAAGCAGCTCAGAGCAAGCTCAGAAACCCAATTCCTACTGCCTGGAGAGTTCTGAGTCGAAAGGAAAGTGCTTGGTGAGTTTTGTACTTAGAATTGAGTAGTTCTGGGGTAGACTTTTTGGGGGCTCTTACATTGTGCAGTGAAAGTTCACAAAGCTGGTCTTTATTTGTGTGTCTATTCTTTTTTGAATCTGCCCTTGGGTCACTTTTGGGAATTTTGGCAGAACAAGCACTGCCTGCATCAAATACTTGGCAAAAAGTTAGAACTTTCTATGCAAGAATCTTCTGGTGCTTTGCAAACATTAATCACATTTTATATCCCCTCTGTGGAAAGACAGAAAGCTAACTCTGATTTTGGAAAACATACCAATTTTGTTGATTTCTTTGTGCTGAAAGAAATGTAAAATCAACCTTTATGTTGCTCAGATATATAACCAATGTAAAGTTAAAAGAAAAAGCAACAAGATTCCAAAGTCTGATGCTTCAATGCCAGACAGAAGGAAATGAAAATCAGTGTGTGACTAGAAAGGAGTGCTTTGATGATTAGGAATCTCACTTTACATATGCTACTTGATGGGTTTCTTCTTGTCAGTGTATATGACACTGTTTTGTTTAATTAGCATTGACGTTTCTTTTGAGCTTTACTTTTTGTTTTGTATCTACATATTGGGGAAGAAACCTCTGCCAGTCCCTGGGAATCATGTTTAATTCAGAATAAGCGTTATCCTTTGATGAATAGAAAGCATATTTAAAACACAGGTACAGAGCAGCAAAAAAAATCAGGAGGCAAAAAGGGGAAATACCATTCTTGTGCTCAGCGTACTGGATACAGAGCTGTGTCCTCATGTTCACTAGTATTCTGAGAGAAGACATACTGCACTGGGATACTGTTCAGCATGAATGAAAAGAGGAAGCTCATAGGAATATGTGAGGGAAGTGTGAGAAATTCCAAGACCTGTCCAAATTCTCATGGCCATCCTTCCTTCAGCCTGTGGTGTAGAAGTAGGTACTGCTATCGTGTCACACTTCCCTGTAAGTCTTTGCCTGAAACAGCTATTTCTTGCTCGTTGTCATGATCTTCATTACCAACCTGTACAAGCAAGAGATACTTTGATCTTTAGTTTCTAAACACAAAAGAAGAATTGACAGATGTTATTAAGGCAGAAATATCTTTTAAATTACTTGTCTGTTTATGCATTCTTTTTCTCTAGTCCCTTTTGCAACACATCGTTCTCTTATTATAGTTTTACATTTCTTCTAATGATAATTAAATCCTTTTGGGGTTTCAACATCTGTGCGAGGGATGTGGTTACTAATTTGAAATAGGAGTTTAGCTGCTGGAAAACATCTCACTTGAGGTTAGATCCCTGTTGTGCTTTAACAGGAAAAAAAGAGCTCTTTGTATTGTTATGCTTATTTTACTTACAAAAAAAAAGATATTACAGAGTTAATGTACTATGATTTTACTCAGCTAATTAAGGATGGAATAATGCATTGAACCAATTAAAATCTATTAATGCTGAACCAGTAAATCAGCTGTTTCTGATGGTCCAAGCACCTGTATAACACAGCAGGTGATCAATCTGAACGATGAGTCTGGCAAAAAAGATATTTGAGTTGTGTAATGAGGAAGATATAAGGGAAATAGTATTTTTGTTTAGTTTATGATCATATTTGTTTGGTGCAAAGAAGGGTGATTAAGCTATGGCCAGGTCAAAAATATATGTGTGGCATGGACCAACAGTATTGGAAGCACTTGTTTTGTACTGTGAAGCATTTCATTTGCCATAGTTAAATAATGTTCCTATATTGGTCTGATTCCTGCTAATTTAGTGCATGCACTCAGATAGAACTTGGTGTTAATAGCCTAAGCAAGCACTAACATTAAAAAAATTAAAGCAAGCCATTCTCTGTGAAATACAAGGTGAGTCTAATTATAAAAGGTAAATTATAGTATTGTCTCCCTTGGGAACTTAGCAATTTCTAAATTGTTAAATTGCAATGAGTTCCTGTGTTGCTATATTTATAAACACAGCCTGAAGTCATGATTTCTTGATCCTTCAGGCTAGAGGGCCTTAGGAACTGCTCATCACCTACTGGCACAGGTCTGATCAAAGTTAAGCCTTCTGTAGTGTTTATTGTGCCTTTATGCAGGTCCCAGAAGGATAGGAAAAATCTCTTCCCAAATTAAGTTTGAAGTGATGAGCTGTATAGCATTAGAGATGATGTAAAGCATACACAGTAAACCCAGCAAATTTTTTATTGTTTTTAAAGCAGCAGAATGAGTTCATGCACTATGCAGCCTATCAACAGCTTTTGTGAATACTCATACCATAGCCCCCATTTACACTGTTATGCATAAGGCTTTCAGATCCTGATACTTGCTGAAGCAAGAACTCTACTTGAGTTCAGTGGAGAGTTTTGAGCATTTGTCACAGAATGTGGTTATTATGAGGCTGAGAGTGTAAACCAGGGATTTTACCTGCTTCAGTCTCTACTATTGGAGCACAGAACTTAGCCATGATTTTCTCAAAGTCAAAGCAAGGGGAGCAGAGCTACATGATCTACAGAGTAAGTCTCTCCCGACTTCTTTATAAGGCTAGAGATGATAATTAATGAAGAGAGCAACACTGAATTTTAATTGGGCTGTAATTATAACACGGCAATTTATATTGTGAGACTCTCAAGACTGTTCAGTCCCTACAGCGTTTTGTGCCTCAGCTAAATCTGGCTTTAAAAGTTAGAAAGATAAATAACTGGTTCTGAAACATGCTTATTGTACTTATTATAAGTGAGTTGTGTGTGTGTGTGGTGCCATTTATCATAATTTACCTAGGGAATCACCTTTGTGTCAGATCTGACAGACTTGAGACCAGTCAAGTTAGGGCATTTGCTAATAAGCAGGTGCAGCAGATGCTGGATCACGTAGTGATCCAGGTAGGTGACATACCAGCTGAATTCAGTTCATACTCTGAAACACATGGAGAATCTGAATATCACCCCCAGAACCGCTAAAAATATGAGTGGGATAGATGAAAGGATTTCCTTCTCTGAAATGTTACAAACTCCATCTAAAGAAAACTTCAGTATGCACAAACAGGGTTTAGCCAAGAGAGAAAACAAGGAAGTTTATGTGGCTCTGTAGAAAGTAGTCTCAATTGGGCTTTAGATGTCAAGAAATGACAGATTGAATCTCTTAACCTTACTTGTTTAGTTGTGTTAACAACATGCGTGGGGGTAGAATTTTGTTGCTGAAAAAAGATGTTTGAATTTATGAATGGGAAAATCTCAAAAAAGTCCATTGCTGTGCTGGCTCAACAGATAAGATGCTTATTTCAAATATTTGATTACTTGAAGATCTTGATCTCAACTTCTGTTATAAGATCTCTAATTTTCCTTGCTTCCCACTGAGCTAGAAAGGTTAGCAGGGCAGATTTTCCTATGGTGTGGAAAAAAGATGTAGGATTTGTGCTACTGCTTGCCTTTATCATTATTTGTAAAATTCCACCTGCAAATGCTGCTTTAACTCAAATAAACACAGTCTCTGGGAGAAAAGTTGAAAGATGGCCAGCTGGTCACAGTAGGGGTCAGCATTAAGGATTCCTGCGGGAGGAAGGACAACTAGCTGTCCTCAAGTAAAAAAAAAATCCCAAGAAAAATAGTAATAGCAAAGTCCATAATCTAAGTTGAATTATGAAATGGGTCAGGTCCAGAAGGCTGTAAAGACCCCTGCTTTCAGCTAGCTCATTTCCAGGCCTTCCATTTCCCACAGGAAATTTCTCTTGTTTGTTGAGGTTTCAATCCTGAGGTTGCAAACAATGGAAGAAGTAAATACATAAATATGTTGAGCAGGCTTTTAAACCTCTAGCTTGTAAAAGCATTGTTGAGGAGGTGGAATTCCATCACTGCAGATCTTTTGGAGCAGGTAAGGAAAAAAATCTATTAGGAATGGAAAAATGGATCTCTTTTGGAAATAGGCAGGCTAAACAAGGTAACTTATGAAGGATGTCGCCAGCCCTACTTTTCTACATTTGGTGGTTAATTAAAGATTTGGCACTTCATAGGCTATACTTTACATGTAACCATTATGTTCCACCAGCAGTTGATAATGAAGGGATTTCTGGCTGAGTTTTTCTGGAAACTATTGTGGTTTAATTTGGGGAAGTTCTCAAAAGGAGTGGGGAGAAAAAAGGAAATATCTACAAATGCATCAAGATTAATAAAACCAATATTCATTTAAAATTCTTGCCTGGCTAGAAATGCAAGAAACCTTCATGAAAGGCCTCACTCTTTTTTTCACTCACACACACAGACTTCCACCACTAATCCTGCATTAGCCATTTCTGCTTCATACAGGGGCATATCCCATCAGGTATCTTTGCATATACCAGGGGCTGAAGCTTTGGGTATATAAAAAGCAGTGTAAGTAGCTATTGCAACTGTTATTTCTGAACAGTCATATTTTCTTGTTTTTCTCATGGAAGCTGATCATTTCAGCATAATGCAGAAGTCAGAGGCATCTTCTATGTGCAAGAATTGAGAATATTTAAGTGACTGACATTTGACAGAAGGAAAAAAGAACAGAACATGAATCTCTCAGAGTTGAAATATTTATCTCAAAAAAGTGAAGCAGTTTTAGGAAAGGAAAACGTGTCTTTTACAATGCTTGATTATGATTTCCCTTATTGTAAGGTGGCAGAGGGGGGTTGATGTATATTGTTTTGTCTGGGAAGGGGTTCTGTCTTTTCTATATCTGCAACAACAAAATTGAAAATTACCTCAATTTACCATGGATAACTTAATGAATTCAAACTGCATGAACATGCCTTTTCCAGCAAAGACCTCTGTTTGTTTGGTTTTTTTGCTCATGGTGTCATGAAGCTGCCTTTACTCTGGAAACTATCAAGACTGTGAAATCTGGCTGCTGATAGAAGAATTTTCTTTCATTATGTTTCTTGTCTCTCATATGGAAGCATTCAAGTTACTGAAATTAGTAAGAATGCTTTAGTTTATTTCTTCAGATGTACCAGTTAGCAATAACTCAATTCACAACTGCCAGCCATGTTTAACGAGACTAGTGAGCCAGTGAGCCAACAAAACAAGATATTGGTTGCATGTGCTGACTAGTTAAGATATAAAGCTAGAAGAAACAACTCATGATCAGAAAAGAGATTTGCTTAACCAGATCATGTTACATGACCAGTTCCTCTTTGTGTTCTTGTTGCAATTGCTATTCTTACCACTTCTATAGGAATTAATCAGATGCCGACACTGATATCTAGATGGTTTTTCCATCAAAAGAAAAAGCTTAATGAGACTGCAAGTAGCAGCAGCATGTATTCCACAGCACTCCACAGCAGATAACAAAGTGTCTTGAACAACTCTGAGACTCTCAATGAAAGTTAAGAAAAATTTGAGTTTACACTATCTTTTATTAAGGCAATAAGCACATAACTACACACTGCATAGCCAAGTTTACCACATTGTCTCTTGCTAGGTGTTTCAGTAATGATGTCCAAAAATTGGACTAGATTGGATACTCTGAACTCAGGTGGTCCTGGGAAAACCATCAGCTCACTGAAACACAGATTTAAGTACTCTAGGATAGTCCATATGGCTAAATAGAATTAGATTCAGTGGTGCACTGTGAGACAATAGCCCCTGGAGTCTGTATCTAGGGAGATTAAAGCTTTGATTAGCATGATAAATCAAGATAATAGGATTGCCAGAGGACATTATTAATGAATCTAAAAATACTGCTTGCAGGTGGTATAAAATCAGGTGTTAAAAATATTTGACTTGTGGGTTGAGTTAGGCTGATGATGGTAAAAACGCTTTATATGGAGGGAAAGATAGGTCAGGTAAGTCAAGTATGATTTGGAGTTAGATAGTAGATGTCTGAAGTCATAGCTCTGCTAGCAGTGTCTTGAACTTTAATCTCTTTTTATCATCCTGCTTTTAATCACCTCTACCATAAAAATACTGAAATGTCATACTATTAAAGTCTGCAATGGTTATAAGCATAGGAATGCTGCTATTTCTGAGAAATAGTCATTTTAGCTATTACAGAATAACATTTAAATCCTTTCAAAGTGCGCATACAGGTAAATATAGTATGCATACACGTGTATGATGACAGTTACCATTTGGGTTTAATTGTTCAGCTTTGTGGTTTTAGGATGTTTCTTAATATCGTTTCTTATTTTTTTAATATTCTACAACAATTTGTTGAAAAATTATTGTCTTTGGCTAGCCTAATGAACATAACACATACAGAGAATCTAATATGCTGCACTTTCATGCAGGAAAAGAAAGTCAGCAATAAAACCTAAACCACGGCAACTTTCTAGCAACAGAATATCAGCAAACATTTTTGAGGATTTTTCTAGATTTCTGAAATGGTTACCGAAGGAAAAATCTGCTCATGACTGAGATTTTTCCTTCTTATTTCCCACAGGTATAATTTCTTGCTAAAATATTGGTCTTTTCTGAAAGGATTTTTTTTTTTACACCATGTCTATGAAAAAGTGATATTCTACCTATTCTTACTAAAACAATGCTATATACTACTAGATTTGGTTTAGTGCACAAACTTAAATAAAATTAGAATAATCTCTGAGATTTATTTTAGATATTTTTTTTTAATAATGATGTACCCTAGAAAACATTGTACTACTAATTTATTGAGGGCTTTGTCTCCTTCAAGGAAGTTCATTGTAGAAGTGCTAGTAAGGAAGACTTAGCCATAGGAAGTTGTTTTATAAGAGATTATATGCTAATATACTGAAGCTACTCTTCTTGAACAGTCTCAGAGCTGTTCATAGAATCATAGAATAGTTAGGGTTGGAAAGGACCTTAAGATCATAGAGTTTCAACCCCCCTGCCATGGGCAGGGATGCCTCACACTAGACCATGTTGCCCAAGGCTCTGTTCAACTTGGCCTTGAACACTGCCACAGATGGGTAACTCAAAAGATTATAATGACTCAGAAAGCAAAAATGTTTCCTATTTTTTGAGTTGTTGAGGTTGCTGCCATGTCCTATTTGGGTTTTGTTTGGTTTGGTTTGGGTTTCTGGGTTTTTTTTTTAATTTCTTTTGGTTTTGTAATGAAGTGGAAGATTAATTGACAGTAATTGCTTTATAGTAGTAGTAAGTGCTGATACTGATTTACCATAGATGTAAAGAGATTATGTGTGTTGTCAGAAATGGAAACTGGAATCACACAGACAAACAAGTTTGGAAGTACTTGAGAACAGAAATAATCATGTAAAATTGAAGATATATAAAGGAGATAAAGACATGCATGGGTTAAACAAATTTTAAAGCTTTTCTCAGGGCAATGTTTTTTATCAGAAGACTTTCTTTCTGTGCCAGGTCATGCTAAAAGTGAAGAAGAATTTATACCAAAACCATGATGGAAAACTTTTTAAATTTTAATAATGAAAAAAAATGAATATTAGCTTTGTCATGTTCTATTGCTTAACTAGGTCCATAACAGCTTATAATAATTTGACAGGCAGGTCAGAACCAAGGTTAGCAAAAGGATCAAATGTCATCTGAATTAATTCTCATCTCTCAGTCCAAGCTCACAGTCTGTATGGCTGTCACATATTTCCCAGATCTGACTACGGGGCTGTGTATTACTGGAATGTAGGGGGCAGATGCTTCTTGAATGGAGGAAAAAGGACTTTCCTACGTTATACTAGTGTTTCATTGGGCTGCCCTATACAGACTCCAAATTAATTAAGTGTATAACTAGTTTGGCACTGAGTTATGTGTCCTCACAGGAACACAGCCAGCTACCAAACAGATTGTTTCTGCCCCCAGAAGCTGTGTTTTCAGGTACCACACAGTAAATAGTATATTTGCTTAGAAAATTATTTCATTTTTGAGCAGTAGTTACATTGAGTTTGCTATAAAATTCTGCTCCGACTTAATATTCTCGGAATTTGGTTTAAGAATCCGGTCTTGGCAGCAGCTTTTGCTATGCAAATAATATCCTCCAAATGTGAAGTGTATCATGGAAATTAATAAAGAATGTATCTCTATTAGTGTAGCTAGAACATGCAAAATAATCTATGCAATATCTTTTTAGAATAAGAACCATAAATTAGAAGTAAAATTTCTGACAATGTACACCATAGACCTCTTACAAAGCTTGGACACTGCCCTAATTTTGAACAGAGATGTTTCATGATACTGTTGGAACATGATACTGTTCCAGTAATAAGTTCCTTATATAACAATATAAATTACTCAGGAATGGATTCACCTATAAATTGCATGCGCTATTAAGTAGATATGTCAAGAAGTGAGGAAAGAGACAAGTAAACTCAAGAGCACTTAATGTATCAGTAGCTTGGTATGTGCCCACAGTGAGTAAGAAAGGTGTAAAAACACTAAGTCTAGGAAATATGAATGAGGTCTTCTCTGTTTCAAGATCAATTTTATATCATTTGGAAACTGAAAAATGAAACTCTATAAATTTGCTTATGAAAGAGCAATACATTCTTCAGTGACAGACTTTGCTTTGGAATAAAGAGAAGCAAGGACCCTGAAAATATATACAAAAATAAAAATCAACTTTGAAATCTTCAGAACTCGTATTGCAACACCTTAAAAATTTGATCTGTTTTCCCAGCAATTATTGCACTTTAGGAAAACAAACAAAAGCTCTATACTGTAACAGCATTTGAGACTCAGTCATGGTTCAGCAACTTACAGTGATATGAACCCTGTCCTATGCAACAAAACCCCACATCAAGTCACGATGGAATTGTTGGTCAACAAGGATAAAGATGGTAGAGGCTGTCAGGATACAGAAGAAGTGAAATGAAAGCTCAGTGAAAAATGCACAGTCACAGGTCACAACTTGCTTAACAAATACCAGCCATGTGGTTGCAACTCACAGACCTGACCCAGCAAAGAATGAGGATCCTTACAACACTGCAGCCTCATGTTAGGTGGTGATTGAGAATATTTTTAAGAAGGCTGATTAGATGAAGATGTCAAAAAAATCCACCCTCAAAACAGAGTTTTGCCAGGTCCTTCAATGGATCTCTAAATTGGACCTGCAACTAAACATAAGAGCTCATGACACACTTTATATAATATGTTAGATTCCTGACCAAAGATGTTCATAAGCCATGACATGGAACACATACTCTTGTCTTCTACCTTTAGAGGGTTTTGTTCTTCTTCACATCATAATTGTAAACTTCTCCATTTGTTCTAGCCTGCTTTCTCCTTTTCCCCATTTCTTCTTTTTTTAGAGCAATATGGAAAGTGCAGTACTTGTAACTCAGTAAACATATTTTTTATGCAATGCTTTTATACCTACCATAGAAAGCTCTTATTTGTTTCTTTCTTCTGTAGACATGAAAGATAGATTGTTTATTAAATACAATAACAATAATAAAGTAGAGATAAGCTTTCTTAGCTGGCATTATTTCAGATTCCGACGTATTTTTCCCCAGCCTCACTTCATTATAGCTCTATCTGGTAGTGCATAACTAGCATGTGTCAAACTGAATGAAAGCTGGCTTCAGAATAACAAGTCAGTAAGATGATTGCTCTTGGAACACACAGTGTCCTTACTCTATAATTAAATGCAAAACCTTTGTGGAAAAAAATGATGTTAAAAGTCCTAGCTTATGCTCACCAGAGTCTAGTAGTGCAGATACAAATGTCGTCACATTAACCTTAATTGCTTCCTCTGTGTCTGTTTGCGGGAGTTTTGGCACCATAATAGTCCTGCTGGGGATTATTAAGCCATGAAAGTGGATATGGGGGTGAAATGGTGCAGCCTTCTTGTTCAACTGAATTTTTAATAGACAAAGATTTAAGGGATGAAATTTTAATAATTTAATTATCTTTAAGGATACCAAAGCCTCAGATTCCTACAACAGCATTTTTAGACAAGTACATTGGGAAAATGCTGTTCTGAGATAGGAAGGAAAAAGGAGGGGGCCATACCAGGACTGCTGGCTGTCAGTACTGTCCATCTTGTACTTTTTCGAATTCATTTCAAGTATGCTAAATGATAACCTAACAGAAACAGTCCAGTTTCAAGCAGAATACAGAATATATTGTAATATTCTACAGAAGTAAAATGTGTTTTAAGAAACCTTAGAATTTTCTCAGTTTCTTTAGATTTACATGAAGAAATCTGAAAAGAAGTAAATAATTTTAAATAGTGGTTTCTGACCTGACTTTTCCAATCAGTGCATCATGAATATTTAGATAACTGAACTGGCTTTCTACAAGGTGAACAGAATGAAATTATTAAAAAAAACCAAAAATTATGTTTTTTTCTTTTCAAGTTTCCTTTAGCTGTCCCCTGCCAAGACATGAGCAAAGTTTGTGTTCTTCCAGGACAGCTTGCAGGCTTGCAGACATGCAGTTTCTATCTTTCTTTCCCTGTAATGAACCATTTTTCTCTTGTAAAGCTACCTTCTTCACTAACCAGCCCTTCCATTTACTCAGTTCTCATAAGTCATAGCCACATCATACTTCATATCAGTCCAGGATTTCAACAGAGTAACGTGCATGCTTCTTACACAGCTGGCAGCATCTGTTTGTCTGATATACGGTGTCTTCTCTTGAGCTGGCTCCACCATTTCCAGACCCATATTTTTTTCTGTTTCCTGAGACAAGACATTCACTTTTGATTATTGTCCCTGTCTCTTTCTTCACACAAAACTTTTGGTTTTCAGAAAGGCCATGTCAGTCATCTGCCATTTGGAGAAGGCCACTTGATTTCCTTCTTACCTTAGCTTTAAAGTTACACAGTAATAAATCAAACAGCAAAAATAGTCACTTCAGTAATCACTTCAGGCAAGACCAAGATCCTCTGAGATGTTCAGTGAAAGTTTTTTCTCACACGATCTTTAAAAATCTTTAATTTCTGCTTTTTGACTATTTTAAGTTGAAGAAGTGTAGTTTTGTAAAAGGTTCAGCTCATGAAAGAATGATGTATGCTGTTGAGGCATAGTCAGTAGGAAATGAGTGACTGTGCTTCACTGCTATCAGTGTTCATTTTGGCTTTGACATTAAAATACACTAAATGCCCAAGAAAATGTTCCGAAAATTTATGTGATATAGCCAACTCCTCTTACTCCATTACATTTCTGCAGAAATCTGAAGTTGTATGAATGAATGATCTCTTGTAGTCTTCTGAGGCAAGTTAGATAGAATTGATGGGTCAGATTTTGACTTGTCTTTAAACAGTTTTTCACCAGTAGGAAATACTGCAATTGATAGTCTTTCAAAACTCTAGCAAAGATACTTTTTTATTGCCACTCCAAGATAGAGTCTTTATTGTCTTCCCTATGGGAGGTTAGCTGCAAAGATGAAATCACCATGATGTAGGGCAGCTGCCCAGGCTATATGTTGTTACTGTACTTTGCTCTGTAATGGTTTATCCCATTTTGATTGAAACCTGAAATACTGCAAAGCCTAACTGGTGTAGACTATATTCGAAAAGGCTTTCAACTAGGCTTATCAACAAGAGTCCTTAAAAGCTCTTATGGAAACAAAGGTGCCATAGAATAAGAGGGAGGGTATTTTATGGTTTAAAAAAAATGTCTAAAAGTTGGTAGAAAAGTCTATGAGTAGATGACTGGTGAAGGGAGCCTTGAACAGTGACCATCTGGAGTACTGCCAGTCATTCCAGTTTGGTGTTACCAGCAAGTCTGGTTGAGGGTACACCCTGCCCCACCATCCAAGTCATTAATGAAGATGTTGAACAATCTTTTG
>JANHGB010031619.1:0-29826 GCA_026283785.1 Coracopsis vasa
GACCGGTCCCAACACCGATCCCTGAGGGACACCACTCGTTACTGGTCTCCAGCTGGACATTGAGCCATTGACCACAAATCTTTGCGTGCGGCCATCCAGCCAGTTCTTTATCCACCAAGTGGTCCATCTATCAAATTACATCACATATTATCTTTCTATGCAACTCTGTCTTCTAATCTTAACAAAATACCTCTTTTCACGGTTTCAGGACCGCCTTTCACCAGTATTTTGGGTTCACTTTCAAATACAGGCATCCCTAAACTTTGTGTCAGCAACTGCACATTGTGTACTAAATGTACTAAAATATTTCCCTATACAAAGGGAAATTATATTTCTTTATAACAAGAGAATCAGAGATAACAGTTCAGATAGCTCTGGAAAATCTGCCTCAGAGTTTAGGATATGCCATCAAATCAAAATGAGAACTGAAACCCATTTTTATCATTCAGTCACATTTATCAAGAACTGTATTATCAAGCAGCAAAAGGCCTCCAAGTTTTTCTCTAAGTTATGTGGTCTTAACAAAAAAAAAGAATTAATAGTACTTTGCCATAAAATATGCATTTGAATAGCAACAGCCCAAACCAGTATCCCTTACACAGTCTATCAAAATTGATATATTTTACTGGCCTAGCTGTAACAAATCTTGCTGAAGATTAGCAAGAGATAAAAAGAATAAAACACAGCAGTTAAACAAGCTGGAATGCCTGAAATCTTGAGACAGTACAGCATGTTTGTTTTTTGTATTGGTGAGGACAACAAAAGAAAGCAGAAAGCAGGCATTCAGAGCTAAGGCAAAAAAAAGTAATCATGATCTCGCCCATCTAGTTAGTCTAGTGGAATCTCCTGTACAGACAGGATCCACCACTCGAAATACCCTAACAAAGTACCACAGGGATGGTTCTGCATGGAAATCAGTGTCGATAATGATTTTATAATTGGGTGTGTACACAAAGTAAATTAATGAAATTTTGTAGGCACAGTCACTGTTATATCATTATACAATAATTATTTGGAATATTTCCATCTATCAATAATGCCATCTGTCCCACCCAATACAAATGGACTACAACCCATCTGGCTTATTTTTTCTATTGATTACTCCGCTGAATGAGTTAGCAAAACCATTTATAAAATCATCATATTACATGACACTGTCATTAAAAGATGTGAAGGAAAGAAAAACACAAGATGAGACTTAATTGGAAAACTGTCACTTCTTCTTCCAAAAAGTTTTAGCAATAAGAGGTTTTTTTTCCTACTTAAGAAAAAAAAAGGCTCTAACTGTTAACTACTGGATTAGGCAGAAACTGTTTTACCACACAATTGTTAATACTTCTGACTAGATATGTTAGAGAAGCTCCCTAAATGTATAACCTCAAAGTGTCAAAATGTCCCAAAGCATGTCTGGGAATGGCACGATAACTGTGGAAGGTGTGTAACTTAACAATAGGGTGGGGGAAAGCTGCTGATGGCTGGCACTTACATTTGTTAATTCCAATTATTGTTCCCTAGGCTTTGGCTTTGATTACTTGGTACATAATTGTCTTCATGCTATTTCTGCAGCCTCTGTTTTTTCTTTTTTATCTACTGCTTCCCTCAACTAGATTTTAATTTCTACAACTGCAGCCTGGTTTTTATTTTGATTTTAACCTCTGTTTCCCTTAACTATATTTTAATTTCTCCAACAAGTACTGCTTAGCAACAATGAAGCTTTATCAATCTACAGAATTTAAATGCTTTCTTCATCTCCCTCACTCTAGATAAATCTGAGTTCCTACAATACCCTTCAGTTTAGTTTTCTCTGCTTTGCTGTGTACACAAACCCTTACTAATCAAAAGAGTACATACAGCCTGAGGAAAAATTCAATTCCTCTGTCTGAACCTCCTATTGACAAAATGATAGAAAAATTGGAACATCTGGCTGCTAATAACATCTCATTGCCACTGATATTTTTTTCAAAAGCATTTTCACATTGTGTTATGGCACACATTACTTCATCTGCTAATATTTTTTTGCTCTGATACTGTCATTAATGAATATGACCTAATAAGCACAGTGGAGATCGATGAATGTCCTCTAGGATTGCTTGATGCTCCTCTAGGATGTTTTTCTTAAACATCCCTGAAAATTGTTAGGCAGATAACTCTTCATAGACATATGTCAAGCTAGCAATCATTTTTTAAGCTATGCCTTGAATAATCAAAAGGTGATCAGGGCCAGACACTAGTAACAGACCCACAGCAAGCAACCTCATCAGTATCTTTCATGTAGCTTAGAAAGTACTGCCTTTAAAGTGCTGTCTTAGAAAGTACTGTCATCTCAGTAAGTGCAAGAAATAAAAGACTCAATATAGCATGGCTGTAACTATTTAAGACCTAAAAAGATTTTATGTTGGAAAAAGGAAAAGTTTCAAAGAACTGGCAAACACCACCAACCTGCCCTCAAATCATGTAAATTACAAAAGAGAAAGCATGTAGGCTCTGTAGTCATGTACGTATTACTGAACAGTCACACAGCAAAAAAGGAATTGAACTTAAAAATATCGATTGAATTCAGATTCAATACAATTGGTCTTGAAGGAGTAGTAAACACTATTTAAGACGGTCCTTTATTAATACATCAAGGTAGAATGTGTAAGCATCTAAGTGAAGCATACATCTTTTCTCAGGAAGACAAGCGCCTAGTGCAGAGACTGAAGGTGAAGGCAAATAGAAAGCAAGTTTCAGGTGCATTTTTTCTTATTCTGTGGCAGTATTAACATATGCTACATTGTGCTTCCAAGCCATGTATTTCCCTGAGAAACCGTAATAATTTATATTAAATTATACAGCAATTATGCAGTTACTACTCCTTTTTACTCATTTGTGAGGAAGTTACTTTTTATTTACAAGAGTTGTGGCCATTACCCTTTCAATGCTTGCAGGGTGTTCCATGGCTATTTAAGAAAACTGGTACATCCATAATAGAAATTATTATGGTATCATTACAAATCACTGTGTAAATTATTACCCTGTTAAGAGATAATCTAGAGTCAACCAATATACAGCCATGCTTCAACCTAGTCTTAAAAGTTCAACTGAATAATAAGCAATAATGAGCAATAAACTGCTAAATGCAGTTGTCATGACAATTACTGATTGTAAGAAAGTGTGGGGAAAAAACCTCAACAGAAGAACTCACAAAAAGTTGAAGTAAAATGCCCAGCTCTTATTATGTAAAAATATATGGGCAGAGGTAATTCAAGTACGGTTCAACACATTTCTGTTGGAGGAACTGACTGCTCTTTAAGAGTTCTTTAACATACTACTGTGGGGAATTAAGACAAAAATAGTGATGAATATAACTTTCTATTAAGCAATTTCCCTTCTCAATTGTGCACAACCACTTACGAGCCAGAACATAACAGCTCAATCAAACATTATTGTATCAGCTTTACTTAAACCTCTCTGAAATGTACTGAGAAAATTCTGATAATACTACAAGAATTAGAGGTGAAAAAAAAAGAAGACAACCCAGAAAGAAGAAAATGGATATCACATCTACCTTTTTACATTCTCCTAATTTCTTCTGCCATAGAGAGTGAGCAATAGGAATGTGCTTGCTGTCAGTTACATAGCAGCTGGCTGTGATGACATGGTGGAGCGCAGTGTTGTGGCTCATAGCTTCAAGAACTCTCTCAACATGACGGAGGGAAACTATGGCCTCAGTCCTTATGCCACCACTCACAAGCTGCATCGTACAAGGTACTAGAGCAATCTGTCCAGCACAGTAGAGAACATCTCCAACCTAGAAGAAAATAAAAATAAGAAAATAATATTCTGGGAGTGTAAATGCAGCAAGGGAAATACTTTTCTCTTTTCAAGGTTGTTTCACCAGTACTATTGTTTGCCATCATTTGTCACAAATAGAGCAAACATGCCAGTCTAAAGATAATTTTTGATAGGGATTTAACTACAATAGAAACATAATACTGCAATAAACTAAACTAGCAGTTAATACATGGATGTATGTGTCGGCTCAAAACAATAATATCTGATGTTACTGACATCTATGGCTGCTGGATCACAGTGATGCCCCAACATGGTCAAATATGTTCTTGTTTTCTGAGTGATGATGCACTCTATCTTTGGTTCAGTACATATAAGAAAGTATATGCATATATCTGTAATGTCTTTAGTAAACTAGTTTAAAAGTGTTTTGAAAATGGAATTAAATGGGTGACCAGATGATACCGTCAATATATGTTTTAAGTTGAGCTGCGATGCAGTTAGTTCAGGCTGATTTTCCAGTCTTCCTGGCAACACTCTGAAGACCTACTTTTTTTAGCAGCAGCCAGTGAAGGAAACACTTATTCTTACTATTCAGACATCTCAAAGACTTATTATAAAATCTTAATGTAAATATAAAAACTTTTCATCCTCTTATGCTGCACTTCTCTAGAAAGTCTGTACATTTCCTGATCAGTGAAGCAGTAAATTTAATTCAATATCAAAAGAAAACTAAGAATAGAAGTGGGAAGCCAGGTGGGTGTAAGACAGCTTTGAAGTCAGCACAGGAAGCATTTTGCTAGGAGTAAAGAGGGGGAAAATGGACTGTGCAAAGAATCTTTTGGAAGAATTTTGCAGAACTTACTGTGTAAACTGTAAAAATTCCTCAGAATTAAGAATAATTAAAAAAGAAATCTGTGTTCTAGAAGACATGGCAATCAAACCATGTGACAGACCCATATGCAACTCCAAATCTGTCCTCATAAGTGTCTGTGTCTCACAAAAGACTCACACATGTAACTATTGGAAGAGTATCTTATACAATTTGGCATACAAGTTCTATGATTAGCAGCTGAAGAGGGGGAGGAGGCAGAGAGGAAACATAATATAGCAACTGACACCCATCAACTATTTAAATTGTTTAAAATATCTGAAAAATTGTTTTGATAATGCTATATATAATCCTGAATTTGAAAAAAAACTGCAAGTAATATTTTGGTTTATAGGAACAAATGGTCTTTTTTTTTTTTTTTTATGGTGCTATTTTAAAATATGTGCCATTGAACAAGGGAGTCCAGCCAGCTACCAAGTGGCATACTGACAAGATGAGAAACAAATTCAGGAAGATAAGATTCAGAGTGGCACAGGTTTGTTTTTAAAGCAAGCCATTCATTTTCACCTCTGCAAAGTGAAATACATGCATTAGTCAAAAACTCAACACAGGTAGTTTATGCTTCTACAGAAAAAAACCCACACTGGCAACATTTCATTCTTTTTTTCCTGTTGGGCTGCTGGTTTTCCATGCATAACCCATGTTAATTATTAGGTAGACAGAAGAGCTGTGCAACCAGTTCACTTCCCCTACTCTTGAACAGATTGTTTGAGACATAATATGAATACTAATTAACGACAAAATATCTGTCAGTGTTTTGAAATACGGACCAAGATAGCACTTTCTTAAAGTATCCTGGATGGTTCTGATACAATTAGCCCCACTGGTCATAACTGAGGTCAAAAAAAATCTCTGAAGGATTTGAGCAAAATTGGCACCACTTTTGGCTCAGATTCAGTGGGAATTTTGCAGGGTTCTTTAAAAAACAATTTAAAAAATCCCTCTGTTCCTAACATACTTGTTTGTACCTTAAGACATAATTAATAGAAAAACAGTGTTCCTAACATGCCACCATGTTATGGAAGGGTGGCTGCAATGGGGAAGGAAGGGAAAAGGATCAAAACACGGCCATAAGTTCACAGTAACTGTATTTCGGGGAGATGTAACTTAGGATCAGGGAAGGAGGAGGGATATGCATTTTCTTTTCCCCAGTGACTTGGTCATGAAAAGCCAGCATAAATAAACAATCAGCAGGGACAAAGCAGCAAACCAGTACAAACGCTGTTTTAGCAGATTTCAAAAGGCTGTCTCTAGAACATTTGAAGCATTAAGCAGAAAATTGTTAGCGAAGTAAAAGCATTCAAAACAGGGAAGACATCATAGTATCTTATTCACAGTACTGAAATCTTACAACAGGAGATGTCACAATGTATGGCGTCACTCCTTGTGTTGTGAAAGTATTCTGAAACACCCTGCTAGAACCTTGCAACAGTTTATATTTCTTGAGCATCTACGAGGATAACAGAAGATCTTTCAGGCTATAGATTCACAGTGTATCAAGTCTAGAGGACCCGCATGTCCAGTAAAGAGCGTAGAAACAAAACTACAATATAATGGATATGTATTTATACACTAGATGGCTCAGCTTACACTGATGATTTAATTTACACTGAAGCCCATACACATATTTCCAGTGCTAAAATTTCATTAAAGATTTGACAAACCAAAAATAAAAAAACTTGTACTGCTGAGATGCTCACTTGTACCAGTTTATTTCCAATACAGCTAGACAGCAGCAAGTAGTTTATAAATGGGGTCTCGTGTGATTCCACATTCCTTCCCTTTTCGTTTTCATTCATACCAATTCAAGTTAAATGAAAGGTGAGTTTTAATAAGCTAACATAATAGTTTAGCAGCTGTCTTGCTCAGTTAGCATAACTGCAAATAATAAAGGGATTTCAGTGGACAATTAGAACCTCAGAGGATGCAATCTGTATCTAACAGATAGGAATGCTAAGCTGTTATGTGAGAATTACTACTTATCATAATGTAGCTGTCTCCAGGAATTAAGTATAATATAGATTTATATCACAGCTAACATAGAGGGAAGACATTATAGTAGCAATTTATTATTTTATATAACATTTTTTTCTTTTTTTTTTTTTTTTAAGCTTCATTCACTTTTTAGGAAAGCAGAAGGAAATCATCTATGGCACCACGGAAACGAAAAGTCAGAATGCTTGGTGCCACTTTGAACTGTTCTAGCCTATGAAAAAGTCTTTAACAGTATTGTAAGTTACAGAAAGGATATATCTCCTCTCCCAGAAAGTATAATGGAGGAAAAGAAACAGTGAGCAGAACAGACTTAGTTGGACACAAGACTAACTTAAGCTGCTAATTAGCAAGAAAAAGCTATAATTATTTCTACTTAGAAAGAAACAAGTAATAGGATACCTATAAATATGCACCGAGTTGATTTTTTTTAAAAATTATAGGGCAAGAGCAACAACGGAAATTTTATGAAACTTTTTCTGCTGGTATTATTAAAACTTGCTAGATTAAAACTGGTATAATACAAAAATTGCAGGGAATTTCTAATGAAGAGATTTCAACCATTCCCCCACAAGTATTTAGGCTAATGTTCATAGTTGCACTGTATGAACATGTGCATGTTTCTTGGAAAGGATAGCATCAATATGCAATCAGCCAAATCTTTGTTACAAATGCAGTTTGGTATCTGAGTGACTGCTGCCCTTTAACAGGTCAGGGTGCACAAAAGATTCAGTGACCCCCTGACCTAACAGTGAAATAACCTACCATTATGTTCGGTCAATGTAAATAAGCATAACTGACAAAGCGCTAATAGGCTGCCTCTGGTCAGTCATGTGTACCTCTGACCTTAATGAAGACGTAAATCAATTAATACTCCAGGCAATAAAGACCTCTGGCTGATTAAGTTAGATAGAAATAATCTTTCCTAACGGGATTAGAGATGTAAGTTGGTGAACATTTAATATATGATAATCCTTTCTTTCTAGGGCGCTCTTATTTTAGCTAATGGTAGTAAAATTGCTTTTTGCAATGTGAAATCTTCTATTCAACTACATAGCATGAATAAAGTTTTAAAGGTACTGTTTAGACAACAGTAATTGAACAGCTTTGAGTTCAGGCTACGAACATAAACTGTATCTAATGTGGTTTAAATAGACCACAACTTTCAATATAAATCATGTTTTTCTTGACCTGTTACAAATTTGTAGTGTAAAAATTTCATAAATGAGTTAAATGCACATAGTTTAGTTTGATATAGGCTTCCTTTTGAGAAAATGTGCATAGTTATCAGTAACTAAAACAAGAAGGACATATTCTTAAATTAAAAAAATGTATTAACTTTGAGTAACAATAGTTGACACTTATAAGAATCCATGTATAACTTAGTAAAATGATTGCATATCATACTCAAAACTCTAGAAATTCCCTTTGAACAAAATAATGTTTTTTCCTAGTTAGGTCAAAAAAGTATAATTAACCAGTAGCATATTATTACTATCTTACTGAAATAGCTGTAACATTTCCACAATTTTCAGAGATTTATAACTCATTTTTCAAATGCTATGACTCCAGTTTGCTAATCCTCATTTTGGGATGGAACTTCCTATATTCAAAATCTATTTGATCACTTAAGCTACAAGATTACAAAACACTCATCATTTTGCATTGTTTTTCATTACCAAAATTTATTTTACCAAAGTATGATTAAAATTTTTCTCTCTGAACTTACGTATTTGTGAGTTAAAAATTTATAGGACATTTTTTGTCAAGAACTGAAATAGAATATTGCAATTTTATGGATGCTAAACTAGTC
This sequence comes from Coracopsis vasa, assembly GCA_026283785.1. NCBI lineage: Eukaryota > Metazoa > Chordata > Aves > Psittaciformes > Psittacidae > Coracopsis > Coracopsis vasa. The sequence goes on from JANHGB010031619.1 coordinate 8,469, forward strand.
TGTATAATACTATTTTATCTGCAGTTTAGCAAAAATAAGATACACTGTCCCACAAAGCCATATTTGACACTGAGTACAGTGTCATAATGCTATCCATACACCTGAAACTTTTTTGCATTTCCTAATTGTAAATTATACCAAAATGAACTATCGCATCATGTAGCATGCATATACTGAGCAGCACAAAGACTGCCAGTTGTTTAAGAAGTTGAGTAACTTGACAATGCACCTGAAGAAGCCACAATATTAATTCCTGTGAATACTAAATCAACTTCAAAACCTGAATACCTCTTATTTATACTCTACCCTGCCCAACTGTAAACACCTCTGCAATCTCTAAAAATCAAATAATTCAGATAGAGCCTTTAGACTGCGCTGGATTTACAGCAGACAACCTCATACAATATATTCTTGAATAGTACCACAGTACCTTGAAGTTTAATATGCTACATACTCAAAGTTGAGAGGAACAGTCAGGTCAGAAAGCTTAAGAGGACGTAAGATCAAATTCTCAGCTTGAAAATCACTTCTTAAAAGCTGCTCTATCTTTTCATAGAAAACTGAAATATTTGAGTACATATTTTTGGTAATGTGTTGGTTATATTTAAATCTTGATCAATGCCAAATCAACTTTATTCTGCTCTACAACTGATGCAAATAAAACCCACACGCTTCTGATTTACAGAAGACAAAAGATTCAGAAACTGAAATTTTGACAAAAAAAACCCCTCCACCCCAAAAGCTGTCATTCATATTCCAAGGGAGTATGAGACACTAAACAAAAATAAACCTAGCTTTTAAAGTCAGTAACTGTAGTTATAAACATCTAGGAAAGGTTCCAACAAAGCGGGTGAACACAGCTTGCCATTTAATACATCCATGTGGGCATAACAGCCAATCTGAAGTCTTCTCCAGGACTCCTGTTTACTCCATTTGGAATCTCCAATACACAGAGGAAATAAAGAAAATCGAAGTAAAACATTCCTTACTTACTATGCATATTTTGTCCAATGTTCTGTACTGACACACAGGGTACTTACTGTTCCTTTATGGAAAATTACTGTAGACGGTTCAAAGACTTAATTGCAATAAAGGATAAACTGTTCTCCACATCCTACGAGATGTTTCTTCCTAAACAGAGAAAGAGCAGCCTTCTACTTAAAAATGAGCAAGCTAAAAAGAGTATTAATCTTTGATGCATTTCTTCCTTGGGACAGTGGAATTCTAGTCTTCATGACTATTAATCTGTCATCTTTTACGAAGCTTACCATTTTCTCTCAAGCTTTTGAAAAAAAAATCACAAATTCTTACACAACCACATTAGCAAAATCTGCCAACTGTGAAAAACTGCCGCTCAGCTTTATGAACATACCTTATCTAAAAGAGGAGTTAAAACCCAAACTGATTATCATTTACTCATTTCTTATACATATCACTTTGAACAAAGGTGCCAAACAAAACAAATGAAAAAAAAAAAATCCAACCTAAGACTAGTCTATTTATTAGTCTATTTGATAACAACTGGGGTTGGCATGGGGAATGAGAGACTTAATCAAATCAATATTTACCAAGAAAAGCAAAGGCATATTCAGGGTCCAGAAAAACAAAGTGGAAAGGATTAGTATCTAAAAATGCAAAGTGATGCACATGACTCAGTGTGGACATGGACTATTGAGCAATGGATACTGCATTTTTACAAAATGGGTATTACGTCTACCACAGTTGATTGTGTTTTTTAATTATTTATATATGCATAGGTAAGGGAGGATAATGGTTGTAATTAATCTCGATTCTTAGAATATCTGATCCGATACAGCATATTTTAAAATTATTTTTAACTCTCCTAATTACAAATGCTGTTAACTAACTGGTAGTCTGTACAGAGAGAGTCATGAAAACGCCAGTGTACCAAAGTGGGGTGCTGAGGGATCTTATCAGGCCGGATTTTGCTTAACATCTTCATTAAATCAATGGAAGAAGGGATTAACAGCATGGTAATGAAAGCCACAGAGATTATTAAATTAGAATGTGCACCAGTAGAAATAATAAAAATTGACACCGACAGGTTTGAAATAAAGGCAGGAAGTAAGAAAGTGAGACTTCATTTAGGAGAAATTAAAAGTCATGCCAGAACATATGGCAAAAATATTCCGGAATACAGATACTCTTATCAAAAGAGAAAACTTGACTGTGGAATTGCTGAACAGTTTGTATTAAATTATAACTGCTCTTTACTAAAAGCAAGCTCAGTATAGGACAGAAAATACAGTCTCTGTTCTCATGAAAGTGGAGAACATATATAATAGAGCTTATAAGGTAATTGTATCCACACAAAGAAGATAAAGAAAACAGATTGAGTGATACAATATCCTTAAATATCTGTATGTGTTTATAATGCAGACTTTGTCCCTACTTTTATTCTTAAACATACAATCTACTTAGAAAGAGATCTTGTAATATCCTTCCCACATTAACTAAAGTTTCTACTGAGAATGTTCACTTACAGTAAATTAAATTATCAGTTAAATTATCACTGCAGTGATAAAGCAGTCCAAGAAGGCACAGAAGAAATGTCTAGGTCAAAATTTCTACTAACAATAAGGGTGCTACTGTTTAAGGCTGTACCACTGTTCTGGAATACAGCATCCAAAGAGAATTCAGATTGCAGTCATAAATGCCTACAAAAAGTGAGTCAGGTTTTTTTCCATTCCTACCTATCTTCACAATCCTTACTCATACTGGCTGTCAAATAGGTTAATGTGATTGTAAACAGAGGAGGGACAGATAGGCAGAGAAATACTCTGTACTGAAGGATGAAAGCTGTTCATCACACGACAGTAATTCACAGTGTATGAAACATGTTAACACCGTGACATTCTATTCTTACAGAAAAGATTTCATTCCCAGCCACCACTTGGCTTAACATTTTTACTTAAAATATGAATGTCACTGGCTACTTTAAGATACCAGTTTGTGAGACAGGAAAGAAGCAGTTCTATAAAACCAAGAATGCGTTAACTGAAAACAAATAACAGTATTACTAAGATAAAAGTGTTAGTTCTCATTCTAGCCATATAGTGTGGTTTTTGTACTTTACCGATCTTCTACGTACACCCAGTCTTACATGGATTTTACTTCCACCTATGGATATCTAAATAATAATCAATGCTTTACTGTATGTCAAAGATTATTTAGTACATAAATCCAATAAATAATACACAAACCCACCATTTCCCAGTGGAAATTAAAGCAGACTTATTTATGCAACTAGATGTACACGTACAGACTACATAATAGTAATGCACCTAGAATATAACATACACAATATACGGTGTTTATCACAATCTTTTACCCATTTATTCATATTGCAGTGTTAATACTCCCTTGCATAACAGAATACCTTTATCCAGGGTCCCAACTTCCAATGCAAAAATGAAAGTCAAGTTCTGATTATACTTAATAAAAACTGAAACTTGCAACAAAGAGCCACAAATACACTTAATATTCTTGTCCACACTAGTGTCACATTGTCTTTTCTGCATCACCAATTAAATCAAAGAGATCGTCAAAGACAAAGAAATCATTTTTGGTATTGGAACCCCATGGCATCAGCTGCAAAATCCTGTGAAATCCAGCAGTATTGGACGAGTCCGTAGTCAAAACTTCGTGTTCTGAGATATGACCCAATCTATAGTTTCAAAGAGTTTGTAATTTCACCGTGACAATGCATTGTAAATTCTCATATAATCTGAAATACAGTGTTCCTGAAGTTCAAACCAAGTGAAAAAAAAAAGTATTAGGAAGTAACACCCTTGTTAAATACATGCAACTGCCTATCCTAAAATCTAAAGATTCCTAACAGAACAAAATAAAAGTAACTGAAACTAAATACAGCCAGCCACAATCTCAGAAGTACACTAAATATGATCATCCAAACACAATTTCACAACCTTTATTTGTTGTACCTTTAAACACTGACCTTTTACGAGAATTGCAGTGTGGACAACATCCCTATATAAAATATCATTAAATGCGCAGTCAGGCAGATTTTACTATGTACCTTTCAGAGCATAGATTTTTCTCTTATATTGGCAGCACTTCATGACAAAAAGTGACCTACTGACCAAGTGGTAACTTGTACCATTTAAAACTTAAGTTTCTTTAACAAATTATATTTATATTCTGTGCTATAATTGGACTGTAACTGTATTATAATTATATTCTGTGTTGTAATACATATTCATTTGGGTATGGAATTAGAATCTAGCATTATACATTTTCCTATTTTTCTGTGAGTTTCTGAGGGCTCTTTTTTTTTTTGCGTAGCTTTTTTTTGTGTGTGTGTGTGGGGTTTTTGGTTCATTGTGCTTTTTTTTCTATATGTTCACCTTATTCTTCTCTTATAATACTTATTTTCACCGAAATTTCTAGATGGTTTAAAATGATAAAAGTTTGGAACTGGAAATTGCAGTATATTGATAGCATATTAGTTGCTGATAGATTATTAATAAAATACATATCTTGTGTTCTGCCAACCAAGCTGCAATCATGTTTCTATCCATCTCACATCACAAAGAACCAGTGCTTGTAAACTTACCATATGCTAAGCCCTTTTTGTTTGCATTATTAATAAAGGTAGCTATTTTGGCTAGTAAAAACTAATTGCAGAGTCAAGCCCTCTGATATAAAAATGGGTAGAAAGTGAAGCTTTGAAACTAAAAGGGGGTAGATAAGAGGAAGGGAGGGGCAGCATGCAGTAAGGAATAATCCAGCAATTAGTTTAATCAGCAGTGATACTGGTGAGATCCAGGTTTAAACCCTTGGTATTTTTCTTTTTCCTGGTAATAGCAGTGCCATTGCAGCAATGGGCAGTCCAGGAAGCACACCTCTCAGTGCCTTCTGATGGATCTGCTCTAATTTGTTTAAATAAACTCATGTTCTTGGATGAAGACTCTGTTTCTTGATTAATGTTTTCATTAATATGCTAGAAGTTAATATAGGATGGAAATATCCCTCTTGATGACAAAAAGTATTAGGATCTGAAAAAGCTTTACAGTGAAAGGTAAATAAAAATTGATACATTCCTATGATTTCTTTGATAATCCAACGCTATCCAAAAAGAAATGATCTACTGAAACTCCATGTATTCCAAACTCCTGTGAGATAGTCATAGTTACCTTCTAGCTTTTTGAAATACTAAGCATTTAGCAATATGAAAGATACTTAACACAGAATGTCCTACACTGCAGAACATTTCATCTGATGATCCTGTACAAACACAATTTTTGTGAGAATTTTGGCTACTTCAGAAGAAGTGAGATGATAAAATGGAGAACATGTGGGAAACGCAGATCTACTTACATTTTCAAAAATTAGATAAAAATACTTACAAAAGCCTAATGGGAATGTGGGAAGTGTTCAAGAAGTTCTCTTTGAAGTATAATGGCTAAAACTCACTTAAGCACTGAAATGGTCAATCACACAGTATCAAAGGCACTGCTATCTGAAAATAATTTGAACTTTTTATTTGAATTTGATAAATAATTAATAGGGTACCTCTTCAGAAACAGAAGCTGTATCAAAATCTACAAATTACGCCAAGAACGATTTAAATATCTAATTTTGCTTTTTGAGCTTAGGAAAATCATAGGTGCTTTGCAGAAAATATGACCTTGTACGACAATATGAATGTCTATTACTTTGCTTGTTCAGCCCAACAGAAAGAGCTTCTAATTATCAGCTAAACAGTGCACAGTATTTGAAAAGTATGCAAAAATGACAAGTCTTCCAATGATGGAAACTGTCTCATATAAATTTTACATTCTATTTATATATAAGATGGAAGTTGCATGACTTGACTGTTCATCTATCAGTTCTAAGTAATGTTTTTGGGTTTTGTGAAAAGATTGGGTTTTACTGCTAAAAAAGTTTGGCCTAAATTCAGCCAGCATGAATTATTTGCTATGAAGTCCAGGGAAGTATACTTAACACACAGCATCTTTCAACATGCTATTCCAGAGTTTGCATTTGGCATTACAACTGTTCACAGCATTTAATTGCAAAACTCACAGTTTCTGCCATTCAGTCCTGAGGTAGTTAAATCTTATAGCTCTTCAACAAAAAACAATCACGTTTTTGCAGAAAAGTATCACATGCTGGTAGTGAATAAATAAATGCTCAAACCAAAGAGAAATTAACTATTTCTGTGATGTATGTTTTGAACTTCTAATAGCTAGTCTGATTCTTCAGAATAATAGCTAAAATCAGGAATTGCACTAATGAGGAATGAAGAAGGGCATGAAAGAATAACACATGTAATATAAAGAAAGGCAGAGAAACTAAGTAATTGCAACTTTTTATTTGTTGTTTTTAATGCTAACATTTATGTACACCCTTGTAAGGTGATATAATGCTTTGATTTTTTGTAAAATTTAGTAGAAGCAGAAATTGCACCTTGCAGGACTAAGCTCTGGATGCAGAACAAGATAATGGTGAAATTCAAATTAAATAAGCCCTTCAAAACACCATCAGGGAACAATAAGTCAGCTCAACACCTTCCCAACACAGGAAATTTAGAGTTAACCAGTGTACCTACTTTTATTTTTTTTAAGGAGGAATAAATCTGCTATAGGGAAGCTGGTTTGATAGACCTTTGAAGGTCTTCAAAACTCTAATATGTTATTCTCTAAAAAATATTCCCATAATTCTGCTGTCTCCCATCGTTCCTTGCCTCGAGATTCATCTGTCAACTTTGATGCATCTTTTAAAGTACCTCTCCAAGCCTAAAAACCATGACTACAGACCACAGAAGAGAACTCTTTGCTTTGAAACTATCTGATCAATCACAAGATCATTTACCTGCAAGCATTATTTGGTGAAGCTAAAGCGGCACATCAACCAGCAGCATCTGAAGGCTGAGGCAGCAAAACGTCAACAACAAATTGTCATTGGCATTCCATTTATGAACCTTCAAACAGCATCAGATCTTTTCCATGGGAAACCAGATCAGGTCAGACTGGAGCTGAATATTTCTTAACAAGCTAACCATCAAAAGAACTTACGTTTTGAATAAAAAGGCTATCATTTGTTGATTTGAATATCAAAGGGATCCACTGCAAACTCCCAGTCTAGAAAAACCTCCCTAAGCTACACCAGACAGGTGTTTAATAATCTATTATTAAGGCACTATTTTAGGTTACTCAGAATCATAAAAAATAGCTGTAACTGTGAAGCTGCAAATGGGACTGCACAAAGAAATGAATGCTATTAACATACTATTAACAATTCAAAAGAATGAGTTGACATACCAATCAAACTTGTTAATTGACTGTCAATGGCCTGTCCCTGAATATACAACATGACTGCATTATATATTTCAAATGCTGACAGGAAGACAGTTTCATTTGCATTAACTTCATAAACTGATCAACAACCAAACTGCCACATACATTTATAATGGGAAGCTGAATCATTTCAATATTCATGCAGCTCTGTAATTGTAAATTAGGTGCTGGCAAACAATACAATACTGTACATACTCTAAAATACCCTAAATTTCTCTGACCTACTTTCTTTTTTATTTTAAAAGAGCAGTGGAGAAAAGTTGTCTCTTACAGAGATGATTATTACTTTAATTTATGGTTCATGCCTGAGGCAAAATTTGTTTGCAACAGAGTTTGCAACCATAGTTTATAACTCTACTCTAGATGCATAACTGGTCCATGATATATGAGGCATGCAAGGTGATGTAAAATTTTTCTAGCTTTAGTTCTGTGAAGTGTAAATATCATTAAAATACAGAGTAAATCTGTAAAAAAAAGTGAATGAAAATCTGTACTATTTCCCTGCTATGACACAAAGCAGATGTCAGCCCTGAAACCACTGAAACTTTCTAATTAGACATTGAAATATGTATTTAAAGTGGAAAGTATTGTTCTTGCACATCCTTCCCTAGGGTCCTAGAATTTACTGCCCTCAGAAGTTTGTCTATATAAAGTATCTTTCCTAAAAATTTATCTCATAATTATACCCGTTCAGTTTCATTGGGATTGACAGTGATAGCAGGTGAAATGACTGTGATAGTGTTGTCATTTTAGCCGCGGTTAGTCATACATACTCTGAGCAAATTCACAAATCACAGGAGCTGAGAGCAGAATGGCTTGTGGTTCTTCCATATTTCTGCAAATATTTACCAATCCAGTGGAAATGAATAAGGGCTGTAAATACAAGAAAAATGACAGAAAGAATTCCCAATAAAAGACCCAGGTCAACATTCTTCACTTTTCCCATTTAGGATCTCCTCCTGCAATACTTACGGTCTGGCACGTCTACTTACTGAAAAATACAGTTCTACCTAAGCTAACAGAGAAGCCTTCAAATGTTGTCATTAATGACTCAGTGCATTAGTATCTATTTGTATGCTTTAACTATATACGGTAGATGTGAGAGAAGAAATTTCTTTTTATTTGTTCATGAATAATGAACATATAAATATGCTATAGGCATATTTATCACCGTTTATATAGAAGTAATATCTCAGTCACTTTGAGAATATAGGAAGTGAAGCTAAGCAGAAACGCTGCAAATGAGGATTAAGTAATGAGAGTCTGGAAATGTTCCACTGAAGGCTAAATAGTAATTGATCAGAAATTTTGAAGTTGTCAGGTCCATCATATTTCCTCTCTATCTGTATGACCTGGAGGAAGCATAAGCGAGTTTTAAACATCACAACGGTAAATGCACGTTGTCTTCTTTCCCTCTCTTTTATTATTACTACTTTCATCCTTTCAATCCAGCAGTCACTTCCTTGGCTTTAAAGTTATTGCAAGAAGAGCCTAGCACTACACACTAGCATAACCATACAGATATCACATAAATGTCCAATAAATCTGCAGTCATGACAATCTTCTCCTGCATTTCCTTTCAGATAAAGAATATCAGAGGACAATTTTTCTGCTATATATGTGAGCTGCTATGTTTTAGACTTTATTATTTGTAGTATAGATGTAAGATTGAGAAGCAAAAAATATTCACATTTATTGTTTTAGCAACTGCAATTGAAGAGTAGAAAGACTAACAAGTGGAAATATAAAACCTTTAGGAAAGCCAACTACAGTGGAGCCGCTGGAGTGATGGCAGTCCCAAATCACCCTAACTGGTAATCATGAAAGATTACTTATACTACAAACTAGACATTAGCTTTGATATCTTCCCCAAAGTATAAGCTGAGTAACTGTCATAGCGAATAACATCATATGATGGGTACTGCTAAGTTCTTACACTGACAAAACGGGGATCATTAAAGCTTCAACATTCTTTCAGGTAATCAATGTAATATAAGCAGTATGTGATTAAAAGCATTTAAGACATGAAAAGTGTCAAGGTAAAGAACAGCTCATTACTCAAAGGATGTAGTATCTATAAACCCAGCCATCTTAGAAGGAGATGGTCATTTATTACTGCTGCTAATAGTAACACACAGCTGCAGTGAATTCAGTAATTCATGCTCCAAGATTTATAAACTTTGATTGTAGAATATATACATATATACAGGTGAAATATATGCACATATACATACTACTGTAACAGAAATTATGTAAAGTATGCTCACATTTCAAAAGGACATGAATAATGTTAAGAATATACAGTTTGTCTGCACTGTTTCAAAATTTACATTTGAAATAGTCACATTCTAATTTACTCAAATACACATTTTCAATGAAATTTTCACTATCATAGCTGAAATATTTATGATTCTTAATAGCCTGTGGCCAGCATAGGTTTTGTATGGTGGGAATAATGAAACTTTCTTTGGGAATAATGAAACTTTCTATTGTGTGGATAAAGTTCCACTCATGTGGGAAATGGAGCTTTCTTGGAGATCCGGATGAGACTACAGAACTAATTTGGACAAAAAACTTGATTATCACAGAATTCACAATCATTATCTTTGAATTGGAAGATAGGCTTCTCAAACTTCAATGTCTTTAGAAAGCTCACAAAATATTAGGGACAGTTTATAAGACAAAAAGGATTAAGTTAAACACTTCCGAACAGCCCAGAGCTGTACATATACCATTTGTTTTGAATTAGAATGGTGAATACAATAAATGTTTTTGCTGAATGCACTACTGTCAGTTGCTCAGTGATTAATGGTGAGATCAGGACTTATACTATACTGCAGAGGTAGAAGAGTTCAAGCAACTAATCCCATTCCAAGTTCATAACTGAACAATGAGCAGCTTAACACAAACCTGCCTGTATTTGCTATTTTTATAAGGAAAAATTGACATGAACAAGAAAAACCCCAACCCACTGCAACTTACTGAGAAAATATTCAGTGGATTAGATGCCTTGCAAAAATATTTTAGCTTGCATTATAGTCCTGTTTCCATTCCCACAGAAGAAATATCATTATGAGATTTGCTTTAGTCTGAATCACTACTGTGATTCTTAAAAATACATTAAATAAAAATTTAAATTAAGTGATTCATCCAGCTGGATTGAAAAGAAGAAAATATTAAAGGGGTAAGGTGTTCCACATTCCTGAGCATTTGTGCAATATCAGTGTTTATTTTGTGTGGCAAAGTACAATAGTATTAGCATTGGCTTATACTTACTTCTTACATATAGGTGCCAAGGAGAATGCAAGAGTAAAAGGAAGCAATTCCATAAATCTAGAATATGCCTTGTATTAAGCATACAGTTCTAACATTAGTCTAATTATTGAGAAACTAGAGGAGTGGCATAACAAGGAAGCTAATTCATTATTTAAATTTCAGTTTCAGTATTACCACACAGGGAGATATATAAACAAATATATAATATTTATGTATTAGAGATTAAAATTTAAGCACTGATTGGGAAATATCAAAAATCAGGATACATATGGAAACATCATGTATATTTGATTATAAGTGAAATATACATATATTTGTATTATAAATGTTTATTTAAGAACCTGAACATATTTGCAGGATGTTCAGAGTTATAAGAAACACCCTAAACCCATCAACATTAAGAGACTCTGTAATGCTTTATTCCTTAACTCTGTTAGAATAATTTTTTGCTTTTCAAGAAAGCTCATGCTTTCTTGATATTGCTTTCCAATTGCTATACTTAACCTTAGTATCCTCTTCCTGACAGGAATTGCAAAAAGGCAACTCTGAAGTTTCTACCTGCAGCCACCTCTTACTTACATTATATGAATCTCTAACACTTCCTGCTGAAGACTGAAACTCGCAGCAAAGGTAAAGCAGGTTTTTTAAATTTTCTGAAATTTGCTCAAGAATTACAGGAAGTGAGCAAACAATCTATTGCAGCCCAGGATTTTTTTTTTTTCTCTTAATTCCTGAGGAATTTTAAAGGACAAATTTGAGAGAATGAATGTTTTGTAACCACAGAAAACTCACCATATACTTGGTCTTTACCTAATGTCTGCATTTATAGAATTCAAATTTATTGCTATCTTTTCAGAATTTAAGAAAAAAATAACCTTGCAGCTTTGTCACTGCTACAAAGAAGAAAGCTGGAGTTTCATACAATGTGAGCCACAGACACACTTGACTGAGATTGTTCAGGCACCTCTGCGAACACAGAATAAGATCTGACAGACTCCTTCAAATGAGGGAAAGGCCCAGAAAGAAAACATTTGGTGAATGCTTAGTAAGCTATCCATTTAAGGAATATTCACATCCTTACCATCCCATTAGCAGAACACTGCTGCTACTGTCTTCAGAGACTCAGACCCCAATAAGCATGTCTTACTATAGATTCTTCTTTTTTACGTGCTCTTTGTCCAAAGGCGAAGATCAACCTAGTAACTCCAGAAATTATATACATTTGATAACTTTTGTCAAAGTCCAATTTGGCATGACTAAAATTCACTTTTCTACCAAGAAAATTATAACAAAGTTAAACCAGAAGGAAACAAAATCAAGTGTGTCTCGTCTGTTTGTCACAGAAGAGTTGTAACATTTTTTAAGCCACATCAGTTGCATGATCCCAACATGACAAAAAGTAAATCAAACATTTTTCAGAAATACAGTTGCAGTTAGCACTAATATATTATTTATTCCACTCATTCTGGCCTTCACAGGAATCCCATCTTGTTCAATTGTCATTATTATAATTACCTGCCTTCCACAGAGGCAGAGAACTGGTACATATGCAGAGAAGTAAACAGAAGCCTCTTCTGCTGGTGATTAGTCTCAACATTGCCAATCTTTTTTACTGGGTATTTGACCTCGACAGGAGCAGTTCTCAGGTTGTTCCTTAATGAGAGAAAGATCTTATTAACAATTTAGAGTTTTTAATGCCCAATTTTCCAAAGCACGAATGTAATTTCAATTTCTTCCTTCAATATATTAATGACTTTTATTGCCGTGAAGTTTGACTGTTGTAGAAGTCTAGAATGTTACAGATTTCAAAGTGGCATTAATCTGCTGTATAAGCTCTGATCAACCTTAGATTGCTAAAACAGTGAAGAGGGCTTCTTTCTTCTCTACAGATTAAGAGGGTTTCTTTTTACCATAGAGGCATTGGGTTTGTCTGTCCTGACTGGTAAAAGACAGATGAACCTAAAGATGATAATTACCTCTAGATATGTAAATACATACCTTAGATTGCAACAGAATTAGTCTGCTATCTTTCTTCCACAAAAACCAAGTATGTCATATAATTTAAAATTCAACCAACTCAAACTCTCATTGCTATAAAGTAAAACCACAGTATAACTGTAGAGTTTTTAATTATTTTTTTTAAGTTAAGAATACAGTTGTTTAAAAGTTTACTGCATCTCTGTCAAGAATACAATACCAATCATGCAACAACAAAAGTTTATGGATGTGCTATGTAATCATTTAGTTTCCAGAACCATTCCACAGTGCTCAGAATTTGTTTTAGTTTTGAACCATTTAGTTTTGTTACCATGTCTTAACAATTCATGCTGTATTTTTAAATTCAAAAGCCTACCTTACCAGACCAAGAGTAGTAGTCACTAATTCAAAACCTACAATTTCCTATAAGCCAAAAGTAATCCAATAAAGTGCCTAGGTTACTCTTTCGGCTCCAGTGTCTCAGAACTTTTGCCTTAGAATTCTAAAGCTTTTTTCTTTATATGCTGAACAGAACTCCTTGAAGTCTTAGACACCCCTATTGACACTCTCAATGACAACTGAGAATTTTGATCTGGAATTCCACAGGCAAAGTGGCCCATAGTCCACTTTGAGACACTCAAGAAACAAGTCTGTCACTCTGCAATATGTGTGTTTGTGCATATACATACGTATATAGGTACAGAAATAAAAATAAACATAAGTGTACTATTAACTACTTATTTATTTTTTAATTTATTTATTATTATTTTTTATATACTATGTGCCTTTTGGTTATAGAATGAAGTAATTTATTAAAAAATTAAGACTATAGAGACAACAGGGAGACTTTCAAGTGCTTCAGTGATGTGCACAGAATTAAAGTATGAGAGGATGCTTCAGCTTGATAAGTCAAAATATGATACCATCCCATGATTCCACGATAACTTGGTAATAAAGATCAAAAATAATAATAAAGAGGGAAAGCAGGAAGAAAATACAAATCTAGAAATTATGTGAAAATTTCAATGATGCTGAATAGTCAATTGACATTGGTGGGGCTTACAGCAATGCAGTGACAGCTTAACAGAGCAGTAAGTTTAAAGTGAGCATTGTAAGAAAAGTAGTAACAGCAACTGACTTTTGTCTATGGGAGATACATACTACACACCAGCAAAACAATTTCATAACACTGCAGTTTGGAAGTTCCCTCCAAGCTCAGACACAGAATTACACTTTTAGAGGAATCAGACTACAAATGTGTAAATTGAAATTCTCTATTAATTTTGTCACTTAAAACTCAAATGCAAGCTATTCCCACAAATCAAGTCTGCACAACTTCGACCACATCCTCCTATATATTCATTTGTAGAATTCACTCTTTATTTACACAATCACATCTGCATTTTATGTGGGAGCCCTGTTTCATGTAGCAAGCAGATGTTTACAGATTACAGGGTTGGTTTCCTTGCTTTCCAAAGCTGCTATACAGCTAAATCTATGTTTTCTTCTCTCAACCACTATGTGGTACCCAGCTTTGAATGGTCTCCCCAAACAAGAATCTCTCACACTCTGGTAGTTCTACCTTCCCTGACCTATTCACATCACATTATCATTATTCTCCTGAGGAAGCAAGGACCATGCTCACTTCTTTCACCTGATACTCTAAACCAGGAAGACCAGGGAGTACTGCTGGGTTCCACTGGCCTCCCTAATATATCTGTTCAGTTATTTGAAAGAGTCTGGAATTGACAGGTGTCTGGAGACAAAGAAAAAGACGAGGGAAGATGACCCTGCTCTCCCCAGACAGGAACTCTATTCAGTATCTCTCAGAAAAGACAGGAGCATAATTTTCTCTAGCACTGAAGTTATACAAGTAACAAGATAGTGAATTACAGTATAAACCATTCTCTGTGCATACAAAAGGGCACTGTTCCAGATTTCTGAAACTCCATAGAAAGAAAAAAGAAAAATGAACAGTAAGAGCAATGTAATACTGATTTGCAGATAAAAACCTGAGACCTAGTACAATTAAGCAATTTCCCCAGGTTTACAAAGGAAGTCTTGTACGTGAAACAGATATTCAGACACTTTGCAGTGAGCATCACAATCTTTCTACCTTTCATGTCCCACCTTGACCAGTCATGCTTCAGATCTGTTAGTCCAGCCTGTCTGAATTATCAGTAAAACAATGCATACAGAGGTATAACATGAGTCCAGAAATATTAACATCATGTGTTCTGAAACATGGTGACATTCCTAACCAGATTACTGTTTCAATGCACGTTGTTTTCATCCTCAAAAAATACTCTTTTGGTTGTAATATATTAAAAAGCATTTTAACTTATAGCAAGGATTTAATAGTCAGTAAGTTGTTCCTGAAGGGTATGTGACTAATAGCTCTGGAGACTTAAACACAGTGTTTATTTACAAACATACACAAGCATCACCCAGAGCTCCTAAAAGTCACTCTGTCAGTAAAGCTTAAAGTTATTCTTGGAGGTCACTAGAGTTCAGTCTCCAGGACAGCTGAGTCATTTGCTTCGCAGTTGACAGAGTGCTGCAGTGTAGTCTTCTGAAATACCAGTTAAATTAAGATTGTTATGCATAGCGAGAGCAGTTACCAGTTTGAAAAAAGGACATAATATATTGGTTTATAAACTTTTTTATAGGATCACAGTAGAAATAAACAAAAAGTCCCGCATTGATAAAGCCCCAAACCTTGCAATATTCAAGTGGTTCTTGATCCTTTAATGGATCTGACAGCATGATCTCTGTGAGATACTACTGCACTGCTCATACAAACCGCTCTTATGCGCTAAAATGCAATCCCATAAATAACATCAGTTCCTATCAGTCTGACTCTCCTGGTACCTAAGATTTAGAATCCATCACCTAAAATAATACATAGCATTAACCTACGACAATATGCACAATACTGTTGTCAAGTGTATATTCCAAATGTGCCTTTAGTAGAAATCAGATCTCTAGGTGAAAGACTATTGCACTTGAAACTCCTGCCCAAAGTCCTAAGAGAGTGCAAGTTTTCATAGTAAATTTGCTGCAGTACTTAAGGCTTTGATTATGCGTACGCATCAGAGCAACCCATGCTAAACATCTCTGCATGTTCCACACATCTAAGTGGTAATAGGACCTATAAACTATGAGTTCGCTTACTATGTGTCTTCTGCCATAATAATGCCACAATACAGAAGTGTCTTTGTTTAGCTGACTTTAGAAAACTTCTATGAGATGGCAAACTGAAGAAACTCAACTTAAAGCATACACTTTCTGAACTCTTGGTCCCATGATTCAATTCTAAAGAGCACCACTGCCTTTGGTATCGTTGTTTTTCCAGCTGGAACAAAAAATCCAAGTAAGGCACAGACAATGGAACAAAAAGTACAACTACGCCATCACTTAGTACAATGCCACAGGCAGGTTTCACCTGCATGTGTACCTACAGCAGAAACGTAGTTTCTTGTGTTAAGTGACTACACTGAGGAATCTCTTTCAAACTAATAGAACACTTCTGGTTACAAACACATACTTCTCGAAACCATACCTATTAATGGATTAACAACTACATGAGTTAAAATTATGATTTTAAATAAATCTTACATCTGCATGGCTCAGCCCCTATAATAAAACACTACACATTTTAAAAATATTTCAAATAATTCAAACCCATCCCAAATCTTTCAGTGTACTACCACTGAAAACCAGAGTGCAACTACGCTAAATTTCTGAGGCTTGTGACACCTAATTATTATAATTACCTAAGCACATGGTCCAGAAGTCAGAATAAAGTTTAAAGACAGAATAGAAATTTCTGGTTTTCCCTTATCATGAGTAGCTTTTCAAAGTGCAGCTTAAAAAAAGTATCTTTATGGATCTTCCATCTGGTGTCTATTTTGTTAATACATTTTAAAGGCAGTATCTTTAATACCACTACATGTGAAAGTAATCTCTATTTTTCTTTAGCACTTAAATTACTGTCTTTTCACCACTTTTTCTAAGGACCACAGCTACATCAAGACATATTCATAATAAAAATCTTAAATCGAATTGCGTATGTATAGCTATCAGAAAACCTACAACCTTAACAGAGAATATTTTAAGTCTTCCTGTGAGAGAAATAGGTCTCACAAATGTGAAAAGATAAATCTGAAAGAAAACTGAAAGTGAGATTTCTCATTTTTGAACTATTATTAAACTCCTAAAACCTAAACGCATTTTTGCTGAGAAAACAATCTCTCTCGTCTAAAACAATTCAGAGCAATCCCAGGTCCTAAACTGTGGAGGAAAGAAGAGCTGGTTTCCTAGTTGAAATTTCTCTGACTCTTCAGAAGGCTCTGGATAGAACCTTACAGTGATTCACAGGCTGGTATAAATTTTGAAGTCTATGCAAGTCAGTGTAAACCACAGGGAGCTGGAAGAAGAGATTGTGATTTGCAGCTGTTATTTATATGCATGGTGTTTTAAAGCACAGTAAAGAGACAAGACAAATTACTTCCTTTGATTCAATTCTCAACTTGGTTTTATATGCTTAAAATAAGCAGAAACTTGGGATAAGAGATGGAAGATGCATGCAGAGCTTCTAATCAAAGTAAAGGACCAGTAGTATGCCACAACCTCAGTAACCACATGATTACTTTGTGTAACTAGACACTCAAAACAAATAGTCTTCAGAGTCAAATATATAATAATTGAAAAACTGAATATAAGCAAGAAAATGAAAAAAAAAATAGAAAATAATGTAGTTGAATGTGAGGGAGGCAGAGAAAAAAACCAAGTTCCATAAATAAGCATATCATTTTTTACTTTTTGCTTAATTTTCTTTAGTCTATGAATTTTATTCTGTATTTATACATCTCCAGACATCTGGCAGCTTAGACAGAGTAGAAACTTGAAATGGAATTGTGAATATTCACATCTTGGACATGTTCACCATACAAATGCATATCAAGTCTATGATACACACACAGCACACTGACACGCAAACTGACTCTTCTACTATGAGACGTCTCTACTGTATGAGAACTCTGCACATGATAGTAGTCTTTCAAGTTTATTTAAAGTTATTCTAAATTGTTTTTATGGGGTTGCCTTCAATTTGACCTTCAAGCACATTTACATGTTTAATGGACTGCATTTAATAGAAATAAATAAATAAATATTAAAACAAACCTCAATTAAATGGCTACTTTTGTAACTACTGCTATAATCTTTCAGTTTAAATGGAATTAGCATATCATATAGTAATATACCCTGGTAAAGCTAAAAAATGAGTATGAAACAAATTAACCCCAGCATTTTACCCTTTCAGTGTTGCATTGGTTCTTTACCCCTCCATCTCCCTCGATCTTTCAATGGCTACATTCAATTTTTGTATCCCAGCATTCTAGACTGTGTTTTTACATATGCAACAATAGTATTTTCAGGGTGACACTTCATTAGCACCTCATAGCAAATAATAATTGCAGTTATTACAAAGGTTCTCATACCATGGGTAAATTTCTTACCCTACCACTCCTGAGTATATCACTATTCTCTGTTTTGGACCATAATTGTCATGTAATAGACCAAAGTCGCACTCTTAAGTTTACTTAAATAAGTGTAAGTGTAGAATTTTATTATCAAATAACATTTAATATTCAGAAATGCAGATGTGTCGATGAATAAAATTAAAAATATATGACCAAAATAACCACTGTTAAGGTTACTCAGCTTTCATATAAAATCACATATTCAGAAAATCTGAATAGCTTCAATATTTATTTGAGCCTCTCTTACATACGACCAGATTTTCAAAATTGCTCAGCAGCTAACAGCTCCCCTGGAGAAATGCAGAACTCAGAAAAATAGAAACCATTACGAATTACAATCTTAATACTAAAATACAGTTAGTTAACTACCAGTATATTGAAAATAAATGATTTTTATTTTCAAGTACTGTCATGCTGAGCCCTCCTGAGCATAGTCTAACTATGAAGGTAGTTAATTTGTTTGCACAGAGAATGATTTTCTATAATCACAAGATAAAAAATAATAAACATAGAAATAAAAATTGTGTGTAGGACTAGGAAACAAGCATATAAACAGCCACCTTTCCTGCTTAGCACAGAAAACAACTGAATTGTGAGCAGTCATATAGCATGAAGCTAAAATAAAGAAGAATAGCAAAAGTGGAGTTGAGGTGCCAAGGGAGACTAGCAGTGTTTCAGACTCACCTCCATGATTTACATGTATTGAGGCATTGTATATACTTTTTGCAAATTACAGCAATTAACTTTTTGGTACTCTGAACGGGAGGGGAAGCACACAGACATAGAGGGATTCAGCTGAGAATGTAATAAACTGAACTAATCACTTGGAACCTGCTCATCTTTAATCCGCTTTGGTCTTTCCTCCCGGGAAGGGGAAACCCCACCAGTCATGCTGGAGTTCTCACTCATCCATAGCTTTCTCCTGCTTCCGCATCTTATTCTCTTTTTAATTTACAGTTTTTCATGCTCTACATCAAGTACTTTTCAGAGTAACTTTTGCCTCAGTAAATGAGATGACTGCAAAAATGCTTGACATCTTAATATCCTGCAACATTCTTTGTGAGAAAACAAACAAATAACTATTTAATGGCTTATCCATTTTATAAATCAAAAGCTGTTCTTTTCTGGAAATTTCTTTCAAATTTTTAAATTGAAGAAAACAAATCAAATCCCCCCCCACAAAAAAAAAAAACCCCAAAAAATGCAGCAGCATAAAAATGGTGGCAAACAAAACCTTAGCAATAATTGTTACTTTTCTCCAAACAGGATAAATTTAACATTTCCTTGAAATGCTAAATTAAAAATCATCTGAAACACTTCAATTGGTTTACTCTTTGCACAAATTTCATACTCTTTATTTAAATAAGCATAACTACTGAAAACATTGTTTCTGCTACATCCCACAGCTAAATAGTTCCACTTCTTTGTCCTATTTTATTTGAGGACACAGGGAGACCTGTGGGAAAGGTACACTTTGCATTGCTCAAGACTCTGGGCAGAGTCCTTACTTTTCTCCTCACAAACTGCAATAATAGTAAGGTGGGAATGTGCACATAAAGTCTGTAAAGGCCTCATGTAACACAAATATAAATAAATAGTTTTCCTACATTTTTCTATTGTTTCATTTCCTTTCTACTTTTTTTCTATGCTGGTGTTTTGCTTTCCTTTTTTCTGTAGCTCATTGTTCATATTAATGAGGGAGAGAGAGGTGAGGCTGCCGCAGCTCCATGCACCCAGTACAACCTGCAGTGAAGCCAACTACTTATTCCCAGTAGGAACGTGCACATAGATCATCTGTATGCACCATACAGATACTGTCAACATAGTCAGAGACACAGAGCATCCACATGAATAAAGACAGCACAAAAAGCCTCATCCCACTTTCCTCACTGGCTGAGCAGGATGGAGGTGCATGAGTAAGACTATGTATATATGCACACACACAACTTGGATCCCTCTGGCAGACAGGCTCAGACACTCAGTCTGTCCAGCAGCTGCCCCTGTATCCCAGTCTCCCCAGTTGCTGTCACCTTGACATGTGAGCCCCTGAAGCTGCAGCCCCACTCCAGTTCCCGGTGCAGACCCTGACTCACACACACACACAGGTACACACATGCACATGTATGTACAAGCAAAGCTGGCCTTAGGTTTCATTCACTTGGGTCTCTTCAGTCACCATCAGCCAGGCACAGTGGCCCCCTGAACCACAGTCAGATGCCAGTTGCTGGTACACGGACCTCCGTCATGTACGGTCAGTACAGAACCCCTCATCCAGGAAAGAGTTAAGAGGATAGGGCAGAGTGTACCCTCAGCAAATTTGCAGATGATACAACACTGAAGGAGTGGCTGACACAGAGAGTATTCTGTTGCCATCCAAAGAGACCTCTGGAGACATGTCTGAGAGTCAATAGACAAAAATCCCTTTAGAGCAAAGCAACTTTCAAAGAACACTACTTCATACGCACATGGAAATTATTCTCTCCATTAATTCCTCTGAAGAATTCCAGACGTGAAGGATAAGAAAGATATGTATGGAAAAAGCTAACAGAAACACAGAGAAAAAAACACTTTGGAGTATGTGTTCTTCCCTCTGAAACACTCATAAATCTAGAAAAAAGTCCACAATTCTCCTGTTATGGCACCCTCTCCTTCCTTTTGAACAATATCATGTCTTTTCTTTCATGTTAGCAGTTTTAGTAGGGTATGGTTTCACAGAAAAGAATTAGATTTTTATTATATTCCCACATAATATATTAACTATTAGCTAGAAAAATATGATCTTCAAAGACAGCATACTTTCATTTCAGCATTTTATCCAATTTAAAATTTTCCTCATTTAAATGACAGTGGCACCAAATATCTCATATCACATACTGCCTTTCTCCAAAGGTAACTGAAAAAAGGAACACTCAAATTCAGGTTCAAGATCATCTTAAGAACCTGAATGTGCACAAGTCCATGGGACTGATGAAATCCACCCGTGGGTCCTGAAGGAGCTGGCAAATGAAGTTGCTAAGCCACTGTCCATCATAATTGAAAAATCATGGCAGTCAGGTGAAGTTCCCGACAACCGGAAAAAAGGAAATATAACCCCCATTTTCAAGAAGGGGAAAATGGATGACCCAGGGAACTACAGACTAGTCAGTCTCACCTCTGTGCCTGGCAAAATCTTGGAGCAGATTCTCCTGGAAGGCATGCTAAGGCACATGAAAAACA